>CM035124.1:17933784-18206454 GCA_020205555.1 Panax stipuleanatus
TGAATGAAGTAATAGGACTCATAATCACCTATATTTTGACAATTTGAGAGAACTAACGAAACAGTAAGAAGGTTTCCCTAAATGAAGTCTTGTGTGAGATGTACGGATCGTTTTGAAGGCACTAGTGATAGGATTGCTCCTCTTGATGCTAATAAAACTAGAACGAAGTCATTGGACTCATAATCACCTCTTTCTTTGATAATTTGAAAGAACCAACAATAAGAAGGTCTCCCTAAATTAAGACTTGTGTGAGATGTACGCATCGTTTTAACGCGATAGTCATGGGATTGTTCATTTTGATACTAATGAAATTAGAACGAAATAATAGGACTGCTAATCACATCTTTTTTTTAACAATTTAGAGAACCAACGAAACAATAAATAGGTCTTTTTAAATGAAGACTCGTGCGAAAAGTACGCATCTTTTTGAACGTGATAGTAATGGGATTATTCCTTTTGATGCTAATTAAACTAGAACGAAGTTATAAGACTCATAATCACCTCTTTCTTTGACAATTTTAGAGAACCAATGAAACACTAAGAAGGTTTCCTTAAATGAATACTTGTGTGAGATGTACAGATCGTTTTGAAGGCACTAGTGATAGAATTGCTCCTTTTGATGCTAATAAAACTAGCACGAAGTCATAGGACCCATAATCACCTCCTTCTTTTACAATTTAAGAGATTCAAAGAAATAATAATGTCTCCCTAACTAAAAACTTGTGTGAGATGTACGCATCGTTTTAAACGCGATAGTCATGTGATTGCTCCTTTTGATGCTAATCAAATTAGAATGAAGTAATAGGACTCCTAATCACTTTATTTGACAATTTTAGAGAACCAATGAAATAATAAGAAGGTCTGCTTAAATGAAAACATGTGTGAGATGTGCGTATCGTTTTGAACGTGATAGTAATGGGATTGCTCCTTTTGGTGCTAATCAAACTAGAACGAAGTTATAGGACTCCTAATCACCTCTTTCTTTTACAATTTTAGAGAACCAATGAAACAATAAGAAGGTCTCCTTAAATGAAAACTTGTGTGAGATGTACGCATTGTTTTGAACGTGATAGTAATGGGATTGCTCCTTTTGAAGCTAATCAAACTAGAACGAAGTTATATGACTCCTAATCACATCTTTCTTTGACAAATTTAGAAAACCAATGTTATAATAAGGTCTCCCTAAATGAATACTTGTGTGAGATGTACGCATTGTTTTGAACGCTATAGTCATGGGTTTCTATATTTGACACTAATCAAACTAGAACGAAGTAATACAACTCTTAATCACCTCTTTCTTTGCAAATTTAAAACATCCAAAGAAAACTTATGAAGGTCTTCCTAAATGAAGACTTGTGTGAGATCTACACATAGTTTTGGACGCGATAGTGATGGAATTTTGCTCCTTTTGATGCTAATTTCAACTTAAACGAAGTAATAAGACTCATAATCAACTATATTTTGACAGTTTGTGAGAACTAATGAAACAGTAAGACGATTTTCCTAAATGAATACTTGTGTGAGATGTACAGATCTTTTTGAAGGCACTAGTGATAGAATTGCTCCTTTTGATGCTAATCAAACTAGAACGAAGTCATAGGACTCATAATCACCTCATTCTTTGACAATTTGGGAGATTCAATAAAATAATAAGGTCTCCCTAAATCAAGACTATTATGAGATGTAACCATCATTTTTAACGTGATAGTCATAAGATTGCTCCTTTTCATGTTAATCAAATTAGAACGAAGTAATAGGACTCCTAATCACCTCTTTCTTCGACAATTTTAGTGAACCAATGAAATAATAAGAAAGTATCCTTAAATAAAGATATGCGTGAGATGTACGTATCGTTTTGAACGTGATAGTAATGGCATTGCTCCTTTTGATGCTAATCAAACTAGAACGAAGTTATAGACTCCTAATCACCTCTTTCTTTGACAATTTTAGTGAACCAATGAAACAATAAGAAGGTCTCCCTAAATGAAGACTTGTGTGAGATGTAAGTATTGTTTTGAACGTAATAGTATTGGGATTTCTCTTTTTGTTGATAATCAAACTAGAACGAAGGTATATGACTCCTAATCACATCTTTCTTTGACAATTTTAGAAAACCAATGAAACAATAAGAAGGTCTCCCTAAATGAAGACTTGTGTGAGATGTACGCATTATTTTGAACGCGATAGTCATGGGTTTCTCTATTTGAAGCTAATCAAACTGTAATGAAGTAATACAACTCTTAATCACCTCTGTCTTGTAATTTTGAGACAACCAATAAAATAATATGAAGGTCTCACGAAATGAAGACTTGTGTGAGATCAACACATAGTTTTGGACGCGATAGTGATGGAATTGCTCCATTTGATACTAATTTCAACTTGAACGAAGTAATAGGACTCATAATCTCTTATATTTTAACAATTTGAGAGAACTAATGAAACAGTAAGAAGGTTTCCCTAAATGAAGATTTGTGTGAGATGTACGGATCGTTTTGAAGGCACTAGTGATAGGATTGCTCCTCTTGATGCTAATAAAACTAGAACGAAGTCATAGGACTCATAATCACCTCTTTCTTTGACAATTTGAAAGAACCAACAATAAGAAGGTCTCCATAAATCAAGACTTGTGTGAGATGTACGCATCGTTTTAACGCGATAGTCATGGTATTGTTCATTTTGATGCTAATCAAATTAGAACGAAATAATAGGACTGCTAATCACATCTTTTTTTTAACAATTTAGGGAACCAATGAAACAATAAATAGGTCTTCTTAAATGAAGACTTGTGCGAAAAGTACGCAACTTTTTGAACGTGATAGTAATGGGATTGTTCCTTTTGATGCTAATTAAACTAGAATGAAGTTATAAGACTCATAATCACCTCTTTCTTTGACAATTTTAGAGAACCAATGAAACACTAAAAAGGTCTCTCTAAATGAATACTTGCGTGAGATGTACCGATCGTTTTGAAGGCACTAGTGATAGAATTGCTCCTTTTGATGCTAATCAAACTAGCACGAAGTCATGTATTGTTACATGTTGCTCCGTGAAAGGGAGTTACGAGGTTTGGCAAGAGAGGAAAGCTCAATCCACGATTCATTTGTCTATTTGAGATTCTTGACCGAGTAGGAAATGTGGCCTATAGACTCGCTTTACCTCCAAGCATGTCTCGTGTTCATAGCGTTTTTCACATATCCGTGTTACGTAAATATATGAAAAAGCCAAACCACATTATTGAGTTAGAACCGGACGAGATAGCTGAAGCTTTAATGTATGAGGAGGTACCTGTCAAAATCTTGGATAAGAAGGAACATGTCCTACGCTCGAAGATTATACCTCAAGTTAAAGTTTTGTGGAAGAACCATGATATCGAGGAAATGACCTGGGAGTTAGAATCAAAAATGAAAACGAGGTATCCTCACCTTTTCGACATACCAGTTACGTACGTCAATTTTGAGGACAAAATTTCATAAGGAGGGGAGGTTGTAAGACCCCAACTTTTATGAATAAAGATTTAATTTTCTCTATATATATTGTTTTAAATAGTACGGTGTTGATTTAATGAATGTGGTAAGGTATGGGCTGATTTGTGCAATTTTTGCAAATGTTAACAACTGGTAATAAAATATTCATTGTTATCGGGGAATATTCAGTTTGGTCGTGGAATATTCTTGTTGTCGGGGAATATTCGTACAACGGCGCAGCCATTTGTGGGCCCCATAACAGAATAACTGTCAGATGAAGAAAACGACAAGAATGAGTTTTCTAAAAATAATGGCTTGGTTGTTACCGTTAAAACTGTTGAAATACCCGGTGGTTAAAATACAGTAATACGTGGTGTTGCACAGTAGCACACGGTATTGCACAATAATTCTAATTATTGATTCTTACGTAAGAAGTCACTATTCAATAATTGTTACAGTAATTACTGTTCAATATTTTTTATTATTGATTCAATAATTGTTACATTAGGCCGAGGGCTCCAAGTAGGGTAGAGAGAGAAGCTCCTCCTTCTCTCTAGGAAACCCCCCCTCTCCCCACCACTCCTTCCGTCCATTCTCTTCCTCGCGCCCAGTTCCCCCTCCATTCGGCGGCCCACCCGTCTCTTGGATCTGATCTGGATGGGTTGGGATGCTTGGGTCTGGTTTGAGCTTTGTGGCTGAAGTGTTTGGTGGACTCTCCGTCTCAGTTCAAACACCCTCCTTTCTCCTTCTTTACTCCTTTCTGGCCCACCCATTCTACCTTTTCCCTTTCTCTTGCCTTTTCTTGACTCTGTTTTGGAGCCCAACCGACAACTCCTTGAGGGTCTTAACCAAAAAGCTATTTTTCACTTTTTTTGGCAAAGTTTGGTGGCCTTAGGTGTATGGTTTTTCTTGTCTCTGTTAGTATGGGATTTCGACAGCGGTTTGAAGGGTCCTGGTTGTTTTGGATCTGGTAGGCTTTCTCCGGCGTTTGCAACCGGCCCACCTGGCTTCCCTCCTCTTCCTTCTTACGGCCCACCATTTCTTCTATATGAAGTCATGATCTGTTCGGTTGGTTTGTTTGGGTTGGGTCTTTCAGATCTTGTTGCTCGTCTGTGCTGAATGGGTTTTGGTTGCTGTTTGGTTCTGTTGGCGGATGGGCTGGTCTTCCGTTTTGGCCGGTTATGGTTGTATGTTGTTATTGATTATTTCTTTCATACTCATCATATCTGGTGTTCTTCTCGTGTTTTTCGGTCTTACCGGTTGCTACCGAGGGGTTGTGGGTTTCCAATCTGCTTCATGTGTTTTTCATTTTGATTATTTTTCCATGTTTAGATTGGTTGTTGTAGCTGAATAATCCTTGGATCTTTTCGGCTTGTATGATCTGGTATGGAGGCTTGGGTCAAGGATTTATTGTGTCCTTAATCCAATCTTGCTTTACCATTGATGGAATATGGGTCCATGTGTTTTCGATCTGTCCTATGGGTTTTACGTTCTATTTCTTTAATGTACAGATTAGGATGATTTTGTTCCATCATTTTCTATGTTCATCCTTTGTTCATAGCTTTTGAATGGATGCAGGATTTTGATCTGGTTGCTGTGCTGGGGTTTTTACGGTTGCTTTTTGATCTGGTTCTATACTTTCCATTAATTGATCTTCCCGCTTTTTATTGTTCATTTCTTTTAATCAATTCTTGGTGTTTTGGTTTGCTGAGTCTTTGATCTGATTCCCTCGCCGGAATTTATGGTGCTTTCACTAGCTGTGTTGGTGGACTGTTTTCTGGCTGCCGGCAGTTTCTTTGCTGGGTAGGTTTTCCAATGGGTGATGCCGTCTTGGGCTAAGTGCTGCTGTCCTTGGGTTGCTTGTCCTTGGGTTGCTCTTAGGCAGTGTGTTTGATTGGGGCCCACGGGAGTTCTTCATATTTCAAAGCTGATGATGCTTCATATTTTCGGTTGTTTGGTTAGTTGATGTTTGGCCTTGTCCCTTGCTTCTATTGGCTTGCCTTTCTGCATGTTTCTGCATGCTTTTGGTTGGTGAGTTTGCTGGTTTATTTTTCAATGTTACTGCTGGTCTTTGGGTTTGCGGTCCTTGTCTGCGGCCCTTTGCTTCTCGTTTGGCTCGTTTGATTTTTGTTCTGGCTTTATGCTGCTGCGTTGGTCTGCTACCGCCTAGTTGTCTGCAGGTTAGCCTGCTACTGCCGTAGGGACTGCCCCTGTTGCTACTGTTTTGGCTGCAGTCTACATATCTGCCTTGGTTGATGCTTCCCCTTGTTCTGCAATTTCTGCTTGGATTCTGCTTGGTTGCTGCGGGTTATCTTTCCTGCTGATGTTTTTGATACGTTAGCCTGCACGGCTTTGTGCTACTTCCGCTGAGTCTGTTGGGCCAGCCAGATCTGTGTGTGTGTAGCTGGTTTTCTGCTGCTACTCTCTCTTTGCCAGTTGCATCCGCTGCTTGTCTGTTGCAGCTGGTTTCGGTTACTTCTGCTAAAGGTAGTCTAGTTGCTGTTCTAGTTTGGGCTGGGGTCTGCTCAGCAGCTTGCTGTAGTCTGCTGCTTTCTGTGCTTGCCTGCTGCTCATGCCTCCTTGTTGCTGATGTTAGGCTGCTCATGTCTATTCTTATTTTCATGCTTTCCAATTTTCTTGCCTCTGGGCTTTGCTGTGTTTCTTATGTTGTTTCATTATGTGGCTTGTTTGGCAATTTGGTTTCTTTCTGTTTGTTGGGCTCTTGCCTGTTTCTTCTTTTGTCTTATCATCATAAGGTATGTCCTATGATGTCTTTGCTTTCTCTGATTGGGGTTCCCCATGAGGTTTGTAACATCATTTCTTTTCCTTTTAATTCAGTCTAAATTTAGCAAAAAAAATGTGAGCAAACCGTGGGCTGCTGGAGATGACTCGAGGGGCCCACAAGGTTTCAAATTTCAAACTTGGAAGTGGGCCCACGGGTTTCTAATTTCAAATTTCTAATGTGGGTGATTTCTTGCTGCCTTATTTTGTCGCGTCTGCATGTGGGCTCAAACTCGGTTTTGGGATTGGACATGTACTGGGCATGCGGCTGCTTTATGGGATCTCCTATGTTTTGATGTAACTAATTGTCCTTTGATAATTTAGTTGTTTCCTTTTATCTAGCCTCGGGGTATGAGGCAATATGGTTTTTAGGTTAGGTAAATTGGTTTCCTAGTCTTTTCTAGGTGTTTTAGTCCTCTCGGGAGAAGAGGTCTATGTTATGATCTTCATTGTAATATCCTAAGTTTTTGCTTTTAATATACAAACAAATTTAGCAAAAAAAAAAGTTGTTGTTATACTCCCTGTAGCAGTTGATTATAAGAGCAGACCCCCAGCCTGCCAAGCTTGCAATGTATTTGGTCACTCATCCTTGAAATGCCCAAAATCCAACTTCCAGTGGATCCCTAAGGCTGCACTCCCTGGCCCCTTGGCTCCCTCTGTTCAGAACCCTCTGCCGGCTAAGTCTTCAGTTCCTGCTGATCACAGGCCTTTGGGTGAGCTAACTCCTGGTGGTTCGGAGTGGGTGCCTCTAAAGGGGGCAAGCCCTCTCCTTTGGCTGGCAATATTTCATCCCCTAGATGTAAGGCAATTGCTAACTCCTTCTCCCCTCTAGCAGCCTCTGCGTGCTATGTTCAGGTCCCAATCTGACATCGAATCCCCTATAGCCCACAACCCTATTGTTGACAAGCTTAAGTTGGTTGATGAAAAGGACTGTGAGGATATGAGATAGAAAGCTAGAGCTGGGAAAGAACTCCCAAAGTCGGCCAAAAAGAAAATTAAAGGCTAGAGAGTATCTTCTGCTCTAACTTAATTTATGTTAGCTACATATAATATCAGAGATCTAAATAAAAAGCCGAAGCAAGTTTATGTTCGTCAAATGATTTCTGACAATAATATCTCTTTTGTTGGGTTGCTTGAAACTAGAGTCAAGAAGCAAAACTATTCCAGATTTTTTAACTCTGTCTGTAGGAACTGGAACTGGGTTTGTAACTATGACCACCATGCTAATGGTCGCATTTGGGTAGGTTGGAATCCCATCACTTCGAATGTGGATGTCCTTTTTGTTTCCTCCTAATTAATTCATTGTAAAGTCAAGCAACTCAATAGTAATTCTAGTAGTTTTTTTGTCTATATTGTGTATGGGCTGAACTCTATTGTGGAGACGAGGGACCTATGGAATTCTTTATCTTCTCTTAACAATAATCAATGTTGGTGTATTCTGGGCGATTTTAATGCCATAAGAGACCTTGCCGAATCTGACAGGGTGGATGATTCTTGGAACTGTGGTATAGAGGACCTAAGAGATTGTATGGAACAAATTGGGGATGAGGACATTAGAGGGGTTGGCCCTTTTTTTCACTTGGTGGAATAATCAAGCTGAACATCCTATTCATAGGAAATTGGATAGGGCCATGGGCAATGAGGACTAGTTCACTTCATTTCCAAATGCTCTGGTTACTTTTGGGCCTAGAGGCATCTTTGACCACTCTCCAGTTATTCTCAATACCGGATCCACTCTTGTCAACCCCGGGAAGCCTTTTTAATTTTTTAATCACTTATCCAAGCTCGATGGTTTCTTGGACTGTGTTGCTGCTGTCTGGAGCAGTCCTGTGCATGGTAACCCCTTCTTCATTTTTTCTATGAAATTAAAAATGACAAAGAAAGCCTTGATCTCCTTGAACAGAAATTCAGGAAATGTTACTTCTTCTGTCAAACTTGCTACGGATGCCCTCCACCATTCTCAAATTCTTCTTCAAGGTAATCCTCAAGATTTGGCTCTCATTGATTCTGAAAAATCTGTCTCCAATCTCTCTGGCAGGTTCTTGAAGTGGAGGAAGCTTTGATGCACCAAAAGTCTTGGGTTACTTGGCTCGCTACTGGGGACCGCAATACTAAATTTTTCTCCAATATGGTAAAAAGTAGATGGAATTCTAATAAGATCCTCTCTATCATGAATGAAGATGGGGTGCTTGTCCATGGCCAACGAGATGTGGAATTGGTTGCCACTAAGTATTTCCAGCAACTTTCAAACCTGATCCTAGCCCTTTTGTGCAACAGGCTATGGAATTCTCTCCTGCTAAATTCATTAGTCCTGGCCAGGCTGCTCTCCTCACTTTTCCCATCACGGATGAGGAAATTTTATCCACCCTTAAATCTATGAAGAAGAATAGAAGCCCGAGTCCGGATGGGTTTAACGTAAATTTCTTCTCTCATTGATGGGATCTTGTTGGGAAAGACTTCTCCAATCTTGTAAACATTTCTTCACTACAGGTTATATGCCTAAGGGTATTAACTCTACAGCCATTGCTCTCATCCCCAAATGTGGAAATTCGTCTCAATGTCTGATTTTAGACCCATCTCTTGCTACAACACTATCTATAAATGCATCTCCAAGATCCTTGCGAGTAGGCTTAAGGCTGTCCTGCCCACTATCATTAGCAAGTCTCAATCTGCCTTTATTAAGGGAAGGAATATTAGTGACAATATCCTTCTTGCTCAAGATCTTTTAAGGAACTATCATAGATCATCTGGCCCTCCTCGTTGTGCTCTTAAAATTGACCTTCGACAGGCTTTCGATACTGTAAATTGGGATTTTCTCCTCTCCTCCTTACATCTTTTTCGGTTCCCACCTATCTTCATTAGATGGATTCGCGCTTGTATTTCTACAGCTATATTCTCCATTAAGGTCAACGGTTCTCTTGCGGGTTATTTTGGGAGTACTAGGGGTCTTAGGCAAGGTGACCCCTTACCCCCCCTACTTATTTGTTCTTGTCATGGAAATGCTTTCAACTAAGATCTCTGAGGGTGCTATGCTCCTGGATTTCAAATTCACTGGCGAACTAAAGAGTGCAATCTCACACATCTCTTCTGTGAGAACCCAGAATTTCACATAATTCAAATTCTTTGAATAATTTTTTTCATTATTTAATATTGATATTGATTATCAATATGGTGCTGAGTATCTGTGATACGAGTTTATCAAAGTGGTCAAACTGTGTATTGACTAAGAAATATGAGTACAATTTTGTTTAATAGAGAATAGAAACCCTAACCCTAGTTACGGATAGGGATTCGGTAGAAAATACAGTTATAATAATTGTATTGATGAATATGTGAGTGTTTATAACTTATTAAGTCAATTAAGGCTATTAAGTTAATACACTATGGGAATATGTTATGACGTATGTGAATTATGTATGTGATTGAATACATGTATATTATGTAAGGTGTAGATAAATTATTTTGTATATACAGAGAATTAAGAATAAAGTTATGTGAGGATATATAAATTAGGTATAGTAATTAAATAACCTAAGGGTTATGGTATGGAAGAATATTAATATTATTGATATATGTGAATGTGTATATATTAATAATAATGAATAATAGTCCAAGAGATAATTTATTCAATGGACTAATGTGGGCAAGTGAGTTAAATAAGCTCAATAGTTTATTTAAGCATTGGACTTGTAGCTAATTGATTTAATATCATTTAAGTTGTTAAGCTAGCCCAATACTAGATTTAATTATCTAGTATGCTAGTAGCCCAAGACTAATTATGTATGGGAGTCCAAGTTATTTTAATTAGTAGCCCAAAGGAATGAAAGGAATGACCCAAATATTTTAATTTGGAGCCCAAGACTTTAACCCAATAGAAGAGGGACATGTTGGGCATTAGTTAAACTAATTATTGAGCCCAATAAGGTCTTATGGCCGGCCCCACTAGGAGGAGATAAAAAGGGAGCATGTGAATTAAATATATGGATAGATTTGAGAAGATATGGAAGGAGTATGATAAGATTTGGAAAGATATGATAAGATTTGGAAAGATATTATAAGATATTGAAGGATATGCTTAGATATGGCAAGATATTGGGAGAAAAATATGGCACATGGCCGGTCACAAGGAAGGAGGGGGAGAGAATGCAATCATTAAATTTTACTAACTCTACCAAACACCGAACTCATTTCTCTTTCATCTCATTTCATTAGCTAGCAAAACAAAAGATAGAGAGAGAGAGATAGAGAGAGAGAGAGAGAGAGAGAGAGAGAGAGACATGTTCGGCCAAGAGAGAAGGAAAGAGAGGGAGTGTTCTTGCTTGTCTCATAGTTCCTTAACTAAAACTTAGGAAGAAGAAGGAAGAACAAGCTAAGGTATAAAGGTTTCTATTTAATATAGTTTAATTTCCTTTGTGATTTGATTTTTAAGGTTTTGATTTGGTGGTTCAAAAACCTTGGATCTATATGTTTTTAAATGTTATATGTTTGGATCTATCACTTTTAAGTGTTAAAAATTGGATCAAAAGTAAGAAGAATGAAACTATGTTTCAAAAGGTTGAAAAACCTTGATTTTCTTAGCGTAAATTATGTTTTGTTTGTGTTTGGTGGGTTTTGATGTAATAGATTAAAGATCATGGTAGATCCATGAGTTTATGATATATATGAGTATGTATAATGATGGTTTATTATGGCCAAAGTTAGATTAATCAAGAGATCATGCAAGATTTCTTAGAAAACACAAAAGTTTTAAAATCAAATTTTTGAGAAAACAGAACCTGAAATTCAAACGACCATATCTCTCTTAATATTTTGAATTTTTGAGTGTGGTCAATTTCTGGACTTAGATTTATAAGTCTTCTAACATTTTCAAGTGGAATCACTGAAAAAGGAGTTGTAGATTTCTGTGTGGACTGAAATTAGCAAAGGACGCTAAAACTGAAAAATGACAAAAGTAGGCTGTCCGGGATTTTAAAGGGCCGTTTCGGCCACTTATTTTATGAAATAAATTCCGGCCTTTTGGGACATGAAAACATATGGAATGAAGTACCTTTTGTCCAAAAATAAGCTCATTCTGACTTAAATTGAGTAAGTTATGGCCATTTTAATTTTTGGGATTTCCTGACGAAAAATGCTATAATCGGAGTTGTATAACTCCGATGGCCACGAAATTTAAACTGGAGACTCACGATAACATGTGTAAGATCCCTGCCAAGAGTTGGGAATTTCTGGAGTTAAGTGTGAGGTATTTATTTTCTTAAGGAATTAACTAGAAATGAATTTTTGGAAAATACTAAAGGAAATTGAAAAATTTCTGAAAAATTATTTTTGTGTATGAAATACATGTATGTATGTGTGGACAAAAGATAAAAAAAATAATAAGATGATTAGAAAAAAAAGGGAATCCAGCTTGCTGGATTGGCCATCAGGTTGCTGGATTGCAATCTGGTTTGCTGAATTGACCATCAAGTTGCTGAAATGGAAATTGAAATGATATATGACTTATCTAAAATAATATTGAAGCTTTGAGATTGAGTTAATTAACAATAAATGTGTTAATTATCGGATAGGGTGACCAGAACACCGAATTGAGATCGAAGTCCAACCAGACCGAAATAATTAGACTTGATAAGTGTTTATATAGGTTATAAACACTGATGTGACTACGTGATGATGTGTCTAGGAGATATATTAACTGTAAATTATAGTGCTATGTGTTGTGATTTGTTGTTCTAATTGTGAGACCGATATTGTTAATTATAGGTCTTTCAAACGCAGGTAGAATATATTATGTAGCAGTAATCAACGAAGAAGGCAAGTTTTCTTAACTCAATCTCGAGTTATTACTTTTCAAATATAGTGGTAGTTAATTATTGCTGATTATACCACGTTAGTGCATGTTTATCAATTCAAATTGAATTATTAATTTTGAGAATATGCTTGGGAAATAACTGTTGTTGGTTATTCACATTCGTAGAAGTTATTATTGATTGCAAATAGTACAGTTAATTTATGTCTATTATTGAATCGTTTTGGGATATGTCGTAGCTAATTGTTTTGGCTAGACGAACATTTGTTGAAACTTGATAAGTTCAAGAAGAGAACTCAATTATTATTGACAGGTCAATGCCAATTATTCCGGCTAGATCGAGAAAGCGATTAGATATTGAAATCATTGTATTTCGTTGTTGTGATTCGAATTCTGGTTATAAGACTGAGAAGAACAACCTTTTTATATAAAAAGGGGCTTTGTGGTCATATATTCGGCCGTTGCGCGCGTGTAAGCATTATGCATAATATGGGGTATAATGAAGATCACTTTATATACTTGCAGAGGGGTATGATTTAATCTTTATGGTTATCTGATACACCTGGGTACTTCAAAGTAAAACCTTTGATAGTTACTCGAGAAGAGAAGTTCAAAGATCTGGTGTGATCGCTCAGTATAAACTCTGGAAAATATTTCCATTTTGTTTTTCAATCGAATATCGTAGAAACTTTGAAAGCGTTGTACTCTTTCACTATAGAATTATTATTTTGCATAGGATGCGAGAAGACTTGTTATTGATTAACGATTTGTTCAGCTATTTCAAAGTTCTTTGAACTTTGGTGATATTCTATCGAATTGATAGTCTTATATTCTTGATTCTTATACTTTATTGTATGATTTAACTTGCGGAGCAAATTTGTTGCTCACCCTTGCTTAAATACAATATTTTAGCTAGGAACGAGGTAGCCGAAGGGGCAGAGAAAGACAAAGGCAAAGGTGTATTGCTGGAGTAGTTATAATGAACATATTTATTATGTTATTTTGTATAACCCTTTTTGTATATCTAAGGGTTTATTTGTTATGTTAAGGTTAAAAAACCTGGGACAATGTATTATAAATATCATTTAATGATATGTATATTTCTATTAATAAATAAATGGGTAGTTAGATGATATTTAAATGTTGGATCGTGAGCACCAAACTCTAGGTCAGGTAACCCGGATTTGGGGGCGTCACATCTTCTTTGCGGATGATATCCTTGTCTTTTGCCATGCTAGCATCAAATTTGTTAATATCATTATTTCATGCATCCAATCCTTCTCTCTCTTTTCTGGCCTCATTCCTAATGTCCACAAAAGCCAATATTTTTTGGCCAACACTGATCAGAGGACCTCTACTACTATTCTTTCTTTACTTGGGTTTCAAGTGGGTTCCCTCCCTATCAAATTCCTCGGGGTCCCTCTTATTTCATCAAAGCTTTCTTTCATGGACTGTCTTCCTCTCATTCACCGAATCACCTCTAGAGTTACATCTTGGACTTCTATAGCCTTAGCATATTCTGGTTGTCCTCAACTTATCAAATCTGTCTTATTATCCATCTAATCTTTCTGGAGTGCCCATTTCATTTTTCCCAAAGCTGTGTCCAGAGCTATTTAATCCATTTTGTGCAAGTTCCTTTGGAAAGGCCCTTCTCTGGGGAAATTCGGTGCACGTGTTGCATGGCATAAGCTCTATCTCCCCGTCTCCGAGGGGGGTTAGGACTAAAGAGCATCATTGAGTGGAATAAATCTCTAATTATGATGCACTTGCTTAATATCATCTGAGCTGACTCGTCCTCCTTATGGGCTTCTTGGATCATTACCACCGTCCTGAAAGGGAGAAATCTATGGATTTATCAGGCCCCCTCAGATTGTTCTTGGATCTGGAAACAAGTCCTTAAGCTTAGGCCAACGGCTAGAAATCATGTTTCTTACCTTGTGGGTTAGCTCCAACACGAGTTTATGGTTTGACCCTTGGATAAATGGCAACCCCATTAACCCTAGTCAGATTCTGCTGGCCAACTCTGGGCTATCACCTATGGCCAAAGTGGCTGATATCATTATTTATTCCTCTTGGTCCCTTCCCTCGAGTTTCCACTATGAGGTGATTGAGCTTAAAAGACTCATTGAGGTTCAGCCTATCCATCCTCTCTCTCTTGATCATATTGAATGGAATGGACTTTCTCTTACGAATCTCAAAGCACGTCACATCTGGGATTGCATTAGAACTAAAGAGTCTACACCTATTTGGCACAAAATTATTTGGCACAAACTCCATGTTCCTCGTTTTTGCTTTATCTTGTGGTTGGGTTTCCTTAAAAAACTTCCTACAAATGATATTAATAGGCACTACTCTTCAAGCAGAATCACCGCATGCCCTCTCTGTCAGCGGCATGATGAAAGCTTTGACCATCTGGTTTTTGAATGCCCTTACTCCTCTGCCATTTTGTAGAAAACTCTTGAATTGGGGAATTGGTCTAACGTCCCCATGGACTGAACTGGTGTCTTTTCGTTCATCATTTCATTACAAGGTAGGAAACTTTCAAAGCTCATCCTTTATCTTACCTTTGATGCTACCTTCTACAAGATTTGGGAAGCGAGATATATTAAGACTCATTCGGACAAGCTTATCCCCCCCATCCAATGTTGCAAAGGACACTACCAATATCATCAAATCAAGGCTGTCCTCTTCTTCTTTATTCATTAAAGCATCTCACACTTCTCAATATTATTGCAACTGGTTACTTTGATTTTGATGCTGCTTTCTTTATGACTTGGGTCTGCTATGGGGTTATGTGATTCCTTTTTGCTATGGATTATGTGATTTCTGCTATGGGTTCTATATTTTTCTATGTTTGCTGGGTGGTTTTTGGTGATCTGCTCTAGATTATCAGTAGTCTCAATTGAGTTTTGAGTTGGGTGATCTATCATGGTGTCTCCAGGTTTGCTACTGCAGGTTCCTTTGCTGGGTTTCAAGGTTTTCCTTAATGCCCAGCAGGTTCCAGCCTTTTGTTTTTTGCTGCTGCTGTTGCTGTTATGGTTGCTTTGATTTGTTTTTGGTTGGAAGCTGGTTTGGTTTGTTAGGCTGGTCCCAGTTGATTTCCTAGGTTGGTCTGGGTTGTTTGTCGTGTTTGGTCTGCTGTCCCAGTTAGTTTCCTGATAATAGTTAATTCTTGCTGTCATGATGATGATCTGAGTGGTTGGGGCCCTGTTTGCATATGATCTGGGCTATAATTTTGGGTCTCTATGGCTAAGGATGGGCTTGTTATGCTCTTTGCTGGTAGGCTCTGGGCTTGTTGTAGTGGATGTTTGGTCTGCTATTCCTTGTTGCCTTGGTTCATTTCATTTCAATGGTATTGGCTTTGCTTCTTCAGTTTGTGGAGGTTGGGTTTCAGTTCTCTTTGGAGTTTAGGTTTTCTGTTCTGTCGTGGGGCTTCAGTTTTGTGGTGGCTGGGTTCTGTTCCTTTTATGCCTGCTTCTGTTGTTTTCTGATGTGGCGATGGGCTTGTTGGGCTCATAGATAGGCCTGCTGTTCCGGTTGCTGTTTTCGGTTGCAATCTCCTAGATGCTGCTCCTTTTTGATTTGCTATTTTTGGTGGGCTTTCGGTTTGGGTTTTGGCTGTTGCGCCGTCCATGCTTTGGTGGGTTTTTTTCTGCTCTCCGCTTCATGTTGGGCTGCCCTTTGCTGGGCCGCCCTTTGTTGGGCAGCTTTGCTATGCTCTGCTCCGCCCTTTTTGTTTGGATGGAAAGGTCTGGGTGGGTTTGGTTGCTTCGAGTTGGGCTCTCATTTTTTACTGTTGGATCTTATGAGGCCGGTCCGGTCTTTAGCTTTGGCTTTGGTTCACTCTTGCGGGTCGGCTGTGTGTCCTTGGCTCTTGTTTGGCTCCTGTTTTGTTGTTTAGGCTTTGTCCCTTTGTCTTAGGGTTGTTGTTTTCTCATGTGTTTTTTTATTTTCTTGCTAGGCTTTGTTATGGCCTACTCTTTATAGTCATGACATCATAGGGCCTATCCTATGATGTCTAAGCTATATCCTATTGGAGTCCTCCAATGTCGCTTGTATTTCTTTCTTCTTTTATACAGTTTTAAAAATTTAGCAAAAAAAAGAGGAGCAATCCCATTAATATCACGTTCAAAACAATGCGCACATCTCATAAAAGTCTTCATTTAAGGAGACCTTCTTATTGTTTCATTGGTTCTCTAAAATTGTCAAAGAAAGAGGTGATTAGGAGTCCTATTATTTTGTTCTATTTTGATTAGCATCAAGATGAGCAATCCCATGACTATCGCGTTAAAAACGATGCGTACACCTCACACAAGTCTTGATTTAGGGAGACCTTCTTATTTTTCATTGCTTCTTTCAAATTATCAAAGAAAGAGGTGATTATGAGTCCTATGACTTCGTTCTAGTTTGATTAGCATAAAAAAGAGCGCAATCCTATCTTTAATACCTTCAAAAAGATCCGTACATCTCACACAATTCTTCAATTAGGGAAACCTTTTTATTGTTTCATTAGTTCTCTCAAATTGTCAAAATATAGGTGATTATGAGTCTTATTACCTTGTTCTAGTTGAAACTGGCATCAAAAAGAGCAATTCCATAACCATCGCATTCAAAACAATGCATAGATCTCACACAAGTCCTCATTTAGGGAGACCTTCATATTGTTTCATTGGTTGTTTCAGATTTACAATGAAAGAGGTGATTAAGAGTTGTATTACTTCGTTCTAGTTTGATTAGCGTCAAAAGGAGAATCCCATGACTATTGTGTTCAAAATCATGCGTACATCTCACACAAGTCTTTATTTAGGAAGACCTTTGTATTGTTTCATTGGTTCCCTAAAATTGTCAGAGAAAAAGGTGATTATGAGTCCTATAACTTCGTTCTAGCTTGATTAACATCAAATGTAGCAATCCTATTACTACCATGTTTAAAACGATGAGTACATCTCACACAAGTCTTCATTCAAGGAGACTTTCTTATTTTTCATTGATTCTCAAAAATTGTCAAAGAAAGAGGTGATTAGGGATCCTATTACTTCGTTCTAATTTGATTAGCATCAAAATAAGCAATCCCATGACTATCTCGTTAAAACAATGCGTACACCTCACACAAGTCTTGATTTAGGGAGATCGTCTTATTGTTTCATTGGTTCTATCAAATTATCAAAGAAAGATGTGATTATGAGTCCTATGACTTCGTTCTAGTTTGATTAGCATCAAAAGGAGCAATCCTATCACTAGTGCCTTTAAAACGATCCGTATATCTCACACAAGTCTTTATTTAGGGAGCCCTTCTTATCGTTTCATTAGTTCTCTCAAATTGTCAAAATATAGGTAATTATGAGTCCTATTACTTCGTCCTAGTTGAAAATAACATCAAATAGAGCAATTCCATCACTATCGCGTCCAAAACGATGCGTAGATCTCACACAAGTATTTATTTAGGGAGACCTTCATATTGTTTCATTGGTTGTTTTAAATTTACAAAGAAATAGGTGATTAAGAGTTGTATTACTTCGTTGTATTTTGATTAACGTCAAAAGGAGAAACCCATGACTATCGCGTTCAAAACCATGCGTACATCTCACACAAGTCTTCATTTAGGGAGACCTTCTTATTGTTTCATTGATTCTCTAGAATTGTCAAAGAAAGAGGTGATTAGGAGTCCTATAACTTCGTTCTAGTTTGATTAGCATCAAAAGGAGCAATCCCATTACTATCCAATTCAAAACGATGCGTACATCTCACACAAGTCTTCATTTAAACCAAGTCCCTCTTGGTTCAACGGTAAAACAACTACTCATAAGGCTTTGAGTCCAATAGGTCTTGGGACCCATTCCGTCCCAAGGCAAGAATGTAAAGATTTCAGGTTGAATTAGGAAAAAATAAAAATAAAAATAAATTTTCATTTAAGGAGGCCTTCTTATTGTTTCATTGGTTCTATAAAATTGTCAAAGAAAATGTTGATTAGGAGTCCTATTACTTTGCTCTAATTTGATTAGTATCAAAATGAGCAATCCCATAACTATCGAGTTAAAAACGATGTGTACACCTCACACAAGTTTTGATTTAGGGAGACCTTCGTATTGTTTCATTGGTTCTCTCATACTATCAAAGAAAGAGGTGATTATGAGTCCTATAACTTTATTCTATTTGATTAGCATCAAAAGGAGCAATCTTATCACAATTGCCTTCAAAACGATCCGTACATCTCACACAAGTCTTTATTTAGGAAGCCTTTCTTATTGTTTAATTAGTTTTCTCAAATTATCAAAATATAGGTGATTATGAGTCCTATTACTTCGTTCTAGTTGACATTAGCATAAAATGAAGCAATCCCATCACTATCGCGTCCAAAACGATGCGTAGATCTCACACAAGTCCTCATTTAGGGAGACCTTCATATTGTTTCATTGGTTAAATTTACAAAGAAAGAGGTGATTAAGAGTTGTTGTACTTCATTATAGTTTGATTAGCGTCAAAAGAAGAAAACCATGACTATCGCGTTCAAAATCATACTTACATTCCACACAAGTCTTCATTTCGGAAAACCTTCTTTTTATTTCATTGGATCTCTAAAATTGTTAGAGAAAGAGGTGATTAAGAGTCTTATAACTTTGTTCTAGTCTGATTAGTATCAAAAGGAGCAATTCCATTAAAATCACGTTCAAAACGATGTGTACATCTTACAAAAGTCTTCATCTAAGGATACCTTCTTATTGTTTTATCTGTTCTCTAAAATTGTCAAAGAAAGAGGTGATTAGGAGTCCTATAACTTCGTTCTAGTTTGATTAGCATCAAAAGGAGCAATCCCATTAATATAACGTTCAAAACGATGTGTACCTCTCATAAAAGTATTCATTTAAGGAGACCTTCATTTTCTTTTCTTTTCTTTTTTGCTAACATGGTGTTTCCCAACCCGCGGGTCGGACTAATCACCCGGGCCGGACTCAACCGTTTTGTCTTGCGCACTGGCTTACGCCAGCTGTTCGTGTTCACGCGACAGGTTTAACCCAGCCTCACAATTGTTGTTAGCGGGGATCGATCCCAAGATGTCCGGGTTTACAGCTCACCACAGGTCGTTCCTTACCGCTACGCCAACTGCTGTGGTTAAGGAGACCTTCTAATTGTTTCATTGGTTCTCTAAAATTGTCAAAGAATGAGGTGATTAGGAGTCTTATTACTTCGTTCTAATTTGATTAGCATCAAAATGAGCAATCCCATGACTATCGCGTTAAAAACGATGCGTACACCTCATACAAGTCTTGATTTAGGGAGACCTTCTTATTGTTTCATTGGTTCTTTCAAATTATCAAAGAAAGAGGTGATTATGAGTTCTATGACTTCGTTCTAGTTTGATTAGCATCAAAAAGAGCTCAATTCTATCACTAGTACCTTCAAAACGTTCCGTACATCTCACACAAGTCTTCAATTAGGAAAACCTTTTTGCTGTTTCATTAGTTCTCTCAAATTGTCAAAATATATGTGATTATGAGTCTTATTACCTCGTTCTAGTTGAAATTGGCATCAAAAGGAGCAATTCCATCTTTATCGCATTCAAAACGATGCGTAGATCTCACACAAGTCCTCATTTAGAGAGACCTTCATATTGTTTCATATTTTGTTTCAAATTTATAAAGAAAGAGGTGATTAAGAGTTGTAGTACTTTGTTATAGTTTGATTAGCGTCAAAAGGAGAAAAACATGACTACCGCGTTCAAAATCATACGTACATTCCACACAAGTCTTCATTTCGGAAAACCTTCTTTTTATTTCATTGGATCTCTAAAATTGTCAGAGAAAGAGATGAATAAGAGTCTTATAACTTTATTCTAGTCTGATTAGTATCAAAAGGAGCAATTCCATTAATATCACGTTCAAAACGATTCGTACATCTTACAAAAGTCTTCATCTAAGGATACCTTCTTATTGTTTTATTGGTTCTCTAAAATTGTCAAAGAAAGAGGTGATTAGGAGTCCTATAACTTCGTTCTAGTTTGATTAGCGTCAAAAGGAGCAATCCCATTAATATAACGTTCAAAACGATGTGTACATCTCACAAAAGTATTCATTTAAGGAGACCTTCTTTTTTTTTTCCTAACATGGTGTTTCCCAACCCGCGGGTCGGACTAATCACCCGGGTCGGACTCAACCGTTTTGGCTTGCGCACTGGCTTACGCCAGCTGTCAGTGTTCACGCGACAGGTTTAACCCTGCCTCACAATTGTTGTTAGCGGGGATCGATCCCAAGATGTCCGGGTTTACAGCTCACCACAGGTCGTTCCTTACCGCTACGCCAACTGCTGTGGTTAAGGAGACCTTCTAATTGTTTCATTGGTTCTCTAAAATTATCAAAGAAAGAGGTGATTAGGAGTCCTATTACTTCAGTTCTAATTTGATTAGCATCAAAATGAGCAATCCCATGACTCTTGCGTTAAAAACGATGCGTACACCTCACACAAGTCTTGATTTAGGGAGACCTTATTGTTTCATTGGTTCTTTCAAATTATCAAAGAAAGAGGTGATTATGAGTTCTATGACTTCGTTCTAGTTTGATTAGCATCAAAAAGAGCTCAATTCTATCACTACTATCTTAAAAACGTTCCGTACATCTCACACAAGTCTTCAATTAGGGAAACCTTTTTACTGTTTCATTAGTTCTCTCAAATTTTCAAAATATAGGTGATTATGAGTCTTATTACCTCGTTCTAGTTGAAATTGGCATCAAAAGGAGCAATTCCATCACTATCGCATTCAAAACGATGCGTAGATCTCACACAAGTTCTCATTTAGGGAGACCTTCATATTATTTCATTTTTTGTTTCAAATTTACAAAGAAAGAGGTGATTAAGAGTTGTAGTACTTCGTTATAGTTTGATTAGCGTCAAAAGGAGAAAACCATGACTATCGCGTTCAAAATCATACGTACATTCCACACAAGTCTTCATTTCGGAAAACCTTCTTTTTATTTCATTGGATCTCTAAATCTGTCAGAGAAAGAGATGATTAAGAGTCTTATAACTTCGTTCTAGTCTAATTAGTATCAAAAGGAGCAATTCCATTAAAATCACGTTCAAAACGATGCGTACACCTTACAAAAGTCTTCATCTAAGGATACCTTCTTATTGTTTTATCTGTTCTCTAAAATTGTCAAAGAAAGAGGTGATTAGGAGTCCTATAATTTCGTTCTAGTTTGATTAGCATCAAAAGGAGCAATCCCATTAATATAACGTTCAAAACGATGTGTACATCTCACAAAAGTATTCATTTAAGGAGACCTTCATTTTCTTTTTCTTTTTTTTTGCTAACATGGTGTTTCCCAACCCGGGGGTCGGACTAATCACCCGGGCCGGACTCAACCGTTTTGTCTTGCGCACTGGCTTACGCCAGCTGTCCGTGTTCACGCGACAGGTTTAACCCTGCCTCACAATTGTTGTTAGCGGGGATCGATCCCAAGATGTCCGGGTTTACAGCTCACCACAGGTCGTTCCTTACCGCTGCGCCAACTGCTGTGGTTAAGGAGACCTTCTAATTGTTTCATTGGTTCTCTAAAATTGTCAAAGAATGAGGTGATTAGGAGTCTTATTACTTCGTTCTAATTTGATTAGCATCAAAATGAGCAATCCCATGACTATCGCGTTAAAAACGATGCGTACACCTCATACAAGTCTTGATTTAGGGAGACCTTCTTATTGTTTCATTGGTTCTTTCAAATTATGAAAGAAAGAGGTGATTATGAGTTCTATGACTTCGTTCTAGTTTGATTAGCATCAAAAAGAGCTCAATTCTATCACTAGTACCTTCAAAACGTTCCGTACATCTCACACAAGTCTTCAATTAGGGAAACCTTTTTGCTGTTTCATTAGTTCTCTCAAATTGTCAAAATATAGGTGATTATGAGTCTTATTACCTCGTTCTAGTTGAAATTGGCATCAAAAGGAGCAATTCCATCTTTATCGCATTCAAAACGATGCGTAGATCTCACACAAGTCCTCAATTAGAGAGACCTTCATATTGTTTCATATTTTGTTTCAAATTTATAAAGAAAGAGGTGATTGAGAGTTGTAGTACTTTGTTATAGTTTGATTAGCGTCAAAAGGAGAAAAACATGACTACCGCGTTCAAAATCATACGTACATTCCACACAAGTCTTCATTTCGGAAAACCTTCTTTTTATTTCATTGGATCTCTAAAATTGTCAGAGAAAGAGATGATTAAGAGTCTTATAACTTTATTCTAGTCTGATTAGTATCAAAAGGAGCAATTCCATTAATATCACGTTCAAAACGATGCGTACATCTTACAAAAGTCTTCATCTAAGGATACCTTCTTATTGTTTTATTGGTTCTCTAAAATTGTCAAAGAAAGAGGTGATTAGGAGTCCTATAACTTCGTTCTAGTTTGATTAGCATCAAAAGGAGCAATCCCATTAATATAACGTTCAAAACGATGTGTACATCTCACAAAAGTATTCATTTAAGGAGACCTTCTTTTTTCTTTTTTTTTTCCTAACATGGTGTTTCCCAACCCGCGGGTCGGACTAATCACCCGGGTCGGACTCAACCGTTTTGGCTTGCGCACTGGCTTACGCCAGCTGTCAGTGTTCACGCGACAGGTTTAACCCTGCCTCACAATTGTTGTTAGCGGGGATCGATCCCAAGATGTCCGGGTTTACAGCTCACCACAGGTCGTTCCTTACCGCTACGCCAACTGCTGTGGTTAAGGAGACCTTCTAATTGTTTCATTGGTTCTCTAAAATTATCAAAGAAAGAGGTGATTAGGAGTCCTATTACTTCGTTCTAATTTGATTAGCATCAAAATGAGCAATCCCATGACTCTTGCGTTAAAAACGATGCGTACACCTCACACAAGTCTTGATTTAGGGAGACCTTATTGTTTCATTGGTTCTTTCAAATTATCAAAGAAAGAGGTGATTATGAGTTCTATGACTTCGTTCTAGTTTGATTAGCATCAAAAAGAGCTCAATTCTATCACTACTACCTTAAAAACGTTCCGTACATCTCACACAAGTCTTCAATTAGGGAAACCTTTTTACTGTTTCATTAGTTCTCTCAAATTTTCAAAATATAGGTGATTATGAGTCTTATTACCTCGTTCTAGTTGAAATTGGCATCAAAAGGAGCAATTCCATCACTATCGCATTCAAAACGATGCGTAGATCTCACACAAGT
The DNA here is from genome assembly GCA_020205555.1 of Panax stipuleanatus. Classification (NCBI taxonomy): domain Eukaryota; kingdom Viridiplantae; phylum Streptophyta; class Magnoliopsida; order Apiales; family Araliaceae; genus Panax; species Panax stipuleanatus. The sequence goes on from CM035124.1 coordinate 17,957,026, forward strand.
TCTCATTTAGGGAGACCTTCATATTATTTCATTTTTTGTTTCAAATTTACAAAGAAAGAGGTGATTAAGAGTTGTAGTACTTCGTTATAGTTTGATTAGCGTCAAAAGGAGAAAACCATGACTATCGCGTTCAAAATCATACGTACATTCCACACAAGTCTTCATTTCGGAAAACCTTCTTTTTATTTCATTGGATCTCTAAATCTGTCAGAGAAAGAGATGATTAAGAGTCTTATAACTTCGTTCTAGTCTAATTAGTATCAAAAGGAGCAATTCCATTAAAATCACGTTCAAAACGATGCGTACACCTTACAAAAGTCTTCATCTAAGGATACCTTCTTATTGTTTTATCTGTTCTCTAAAATTGTCAAAGAAAGAGGTGATTAGGAGTCCTATAATTTCGTTCTAGTTTGATTAGCATCAAAAGGAGAAATCCCATTAATATAACGTTCAAAACGATGTGTACATCTCACAAAAGTATTCATTTAAGGAGACCTTCATTTTCTTTTTCTTTTTTTTTGCTAACATGGTGTTTCCCAACCCGCGGGTCGGACTAATCACCCGGGCCGGACTCAACCGTTTTGTCTTGCGCACTGGCTTACGCCAGCTGTCCGTGTTCACGCGACAGGTTTAACCCTGCCTCACAATTGTTGTTAGCGGGGATCGATCCCAAGATGTCCGGGTTTACAGCTCACCACAGGTCGTTCCTTACCGCTGCGCCAACTGCTGTGGTTAAGGAGACCTTCTAATTGTTTCATTGGTTCTCTAAAATTGTCAAAGAATGAGGTGATTAGGAGTCTTATTACTTCGTTCTAATTTGATTAGCATCAAAATGAGCAATCCCATGACTATCGCGTTAAAAACGATGCGTACACCTCATACAAGTCTTGATTTAGGGAGACCTTCTTATTGTTTCATTGGTTCTTTCAAATTATGAAAGAAAGAGGTGATTATGAGTTCTATGACTTCGTTCTAGTTTGATTAGCATCAAAAAGAGCTCAATTCTATCACTAGTACCTTCAAAACGTTCCGTACATCTCACACAAGTCTTCAATTAGGGAAACCTTTTTGCTGTTTCATTAGTTCTCTCAAATTGTCAAAATATAGGTGATTATGAGTCTTATTACCTCGTTCTAGTTGAAATTGGCATCAAAAGGAGCAATTCCATCTTTATCGCATTCAAAACGATGCGTAGATCTCACACAAGTCCTCAATTAGAGAGACCTTCATATTGTTTCATATTTTGTTTCAAATTTATAAAGAAAGAGGTGATTGAGAGTTGTAGTACTTTGTTATAGTTTGATTAGCGTCAAAAGGAGAAAAACATGACTACCGCGTTCAAAATCATACGTACATTCCACACAAGTCTTCATTTCGGAAAACCTTCTTTTTATTTCATTGGATCTCTAAAATTGTCAGAGAAAGAGATGATTAAGAGTCTTATAACTTTATTCTAGTCTGATTAGTATCAAAAGGAGCAATTCCATTAATATCACGTTCAAAACGATGCGTACATCTTACAAAAGTCTTCATCTAAGGATACCTTCTTATTGTTTTATTGGTTCTCTAAAATTGTCAAAGAAAGAGGTGATTAGGAGTCCTATAACTTCGTTCTAGTTTGATTAGCATCAAAAGGAGCAATCCCATTAATATAACGTTCAAAACGATGTGTACATCTCACAAAAGTATTCATTTAAGGAGACCTTCTTTTTTCTTTTTTTTTTTCCTAACATGGTGTTTCCCAACCCGCGGGTCGGACTAATCACCCGGGTCGGACTCAACCGTTTTGGCTTGCGCACTGGCTTACGCCAGCTGTCAGTGTTCACGCGACAGGTTTAACCCTGCCTCACAATTGTTGTTAGCGGGGATCGATCCCAAGATGTCCGGGTTTACAGCTCACCACAGGTCGTTCCTTACCGCTACGCCAACTGCTGTGGTTAAGGAGACCTTCTAATTGTTTCATTGGTTCTCTAAAATTATCAAAGAAAGAGGTGATTAGGAGTCCTATTACTTCGTTCTAATTTGATTAGCATCAAAATGAGCAATCCCATGACTCTTGCGTTAAAAACGATGCGTACACCTCACACAAGTCTTGATTTAGGGAGACCTTATTGTTTCATTGGTTCTTTCAAATTATCAAAGAAAGAGGTGATTATGAGTTCTATGACTTCGTTCTAGTTTGATTAGCATCAAAAAGAGCTCAATTCTATCACTACTACCTTAAAAACGTTCCGTACATCTCACACAAGTCTTCAATTAGGGAAACCTTTTTACTGTTTCATTAGTTCTCTCAAATTTTCAAAATATAGGTGATTATGAGTCTTATTACCTCGTTCTAGTTGAAATTGGCATCAAAAGGAGCAATTCCATCACTATCGCATTCAAAACGATGCGTAGATCTCACACAAGTTCTCATTTAGGGAGACCTTCATATTATTTCATTTTTTGTTTCAAATTTACAAAGAAAGAGGTGATTAAGAGTTGTAGTACTTCGTTATAGTTTGATTAGCGTCAAAAGGAGAAAACCATGACTATCGCGTTCAAAATCATACGTACATTCCACACAAGTCTTCATTTCGGAAAACCTTCTTTTTATTTCATTGGATCTCTAAATCTGTCAGAGAAAGAGATGATTAAGAGTCTTATAACTTCGTTCTAGTCTAATTAGTATCAAAAGGAGCAATTCCATTAAAATCACGTTCAAAACGATGCGTACACCTTACAAAAGTCTTCATCTAAGGATACCTTCTTATTGTTTTATCTGTTCTCTAAAATTGTCAAAGAAAGAGGTGATTAGGAGTCCTATAATTTCGTTCTAGTTTGATTAGCATCAAAAGGAGCAATCCCATTAATATAACGTTCAAAACGATGTGTACATCTCACAAAAGTATTCATTTAAGGAGACCTTCATTTTCTTTTTCTTTTTTTTTGCTAACATGGTGTTTCCCAACCCGCGGGTCGGACTAATCACCCGGGCAGGACTCAACCGTTTTGTCTTGCGCACTGGCTTACGCCAGCTGTCCGTGTTCACGCGACAGGTTTAACCCTGCCTCACAATTGTTGTTAGCGGGGATCGATCCCAAGATGTCCGGGTTTACAGCTCACCACAGGTCGTTCCTTACCGCTGCGCCAACTGCTGTGGTTAAGGAGACCTTCTAATTGTTTCATTGGTTCTCTAAAATTGTCAAAGAATGAGGTGATTAGGAGTCTTATTACTTCGTTCTAATTTGATTAGCATCAAAATGAGCAATCCCATGACTATCGCGTTAAAAACGATGCGTACACCTCATACAAGTCTTGATTTAGGGAGACCTTCTTATTGTTTCATTGGTTCTTTCAAATTATGAAAGAAAGAGGTGATTATGAGTTCTATGACTTCGTTCTAGTTTGATTAGCATCAAAAAGAGCTCAATTCTATCACTAGTACCTTCAAAACGTTCCGTACATCTCACACAAGTCTTCAATTAGGGAAACCTTTTTGCTGTTTCATTAGTTCTCTCAAATTGTCAAAATATAGGTGATTATGAGTCTTATTACCTCGTTCTAGTTGAAATTGGCATCAAAAGGAGCAATTCCATCTTTATCGCATTCAAAACGATGCGTAGATCTCACACAAGTCCTCAATTAGAGAGACCTTCATATTGTTTCATATTTTGTTTCAAATTTATAAAGAAAGAGGTGATTGAGAGTTGTAGTACTTTGTTATAGTTTGATTAGCGTCAAAAGGAGAAAAACATGACTACCGCGTTCAAAATCATACGTACATTCCACACAAGTCTTCATTTCGGAAAACCTTCTTTTTATTTCATTGGATCTCTAAAATTGTCAGAGAAAGAGATGATTAAGAGTCTTATAACTTTATTCTAGTCTGATTAGTATCAAAAGGAGCAATTCCATTAATATCACGTTCAAAACGATGCGTACATCTTACAAAAGTCTTCATCTAAGGATACCTTCTTATTGTTTTATTGGTTCTCTAAAATTGTCAAAGAAAGAGGTGATTAGGAGTCCTATAACTTCGTTCTAGTTTGATTAGCATCAAAAGGAGCAATCCCATTAATATAACGTTCAAAACGATGTGTACATCTCACAAAAGTATTCATTTAAGGAGACCTTCTTTTTTCTTTTTTTTTTTCCTAACATGATGTTTCCCAACCCGCGGGTCGGACTAATCACCCGGGTCGGACTCAACCGTTTTGGCTTGCGCACTGGCTTACGCCAGCTGTCAGTGTTCACGCGACAGGTTTAACCCTGCCTCACAATTGTTGTTAGCGGGGATCGATCCCAAGATGTCCGGGTTTACAGCTCACCACAGGTCGTTCCTTACCGCTACGCCAACTGCTGTGGTTAAGGAGACCTTCTAATTGTTTCATTGGTTCTCTAAAATTATCAAAGAAAGAGGTGATTAGGAGTCCTATTACTTCGTTCTAATTTGATTAGCATCAAAATGAGCAATCCCATGACTCTTGCGTTAAAAACGATGCGTACACCTCACACAAGTCTTGATTTAGGGAGACCTTATTGTTTCATTGGTTCTTTCAAATTATCAAAGAAAGAGGTGATTATGAGTTCTATGACTTCGTTCTAGTTTGATTAGCATCAAAAAGAGCTCAATTCTATCACTACTACCTTAAAAACGTTCCGTACATCTCACACAAGTCTTCAATTAGGGAAACCTTTTTACTGTTTCATTAGTTCTCTCAAATTTTCAAAATATAGGTGATTATGAGTCTTATTACCTCGTTCTAGTTGAAATTGGCATCAAAAGGAGCAATTCCATCACTATCGCATTCAAAACGATGCGTAGATCTCACACAAGTTCTCATTTAGGGAGACCTTCATATTATTTCATTTTTTGTTTCTTATTTACAAAGAAAGAGGTGATTAAGAGTTGTAGTACTTCGTTATAGTTTGATTAGCGTCAAAAGGAGAAAACCATGACTATCGCGTTCAAAATCATACGTACATTCCATACAAGTCTTCATTTCGGAAAACCTTCTTTTTATTTCATTGGATCTCTAAATCTGTCAGAGAAAGAGATGATTAAGAGTCTTATAACTTCGTTCTAGTCTAATTAGTATCAAAACGAGCAATTCCATTAATATCACGTTCAAAACGATGCGTACACCTTACAAAAGTCTTCATCTAAGGATACCTTCTTATTGTTTTATTGGTTCTCTAAAATTGTCAAAGAAAGAGGTGATTAGGAGTCCTATAACTTCGTTCTAGTTTGATTAGCATCAAAAGGAGAAATCCCATTAATATAACGTTCAAAACGATGTGTACATCTCACAAAAGTATTCATTTAAGGAGACCTTCTTTTTCTTTTCTTTTTTTTGCTAACATGGTGTTTCCCAACCCGCGGGTCGGACTAATCACCTTGTTCGAACTCAACCGTTTTATCTTGCGCACTGGCTTACGCCAGCTGTAAGTGTTCACGCTACAGGTTTAACCCTGCCTCACAATTGTTGTTAGCGGGGATCGATCCCAAGATGTCCGGGTTTACAGCTCACCACAGGTCTTTCCTTACCGCTACGCCAACTGCTGTGGTTAAGGAGACCTTCTAATTGTTTTATTGGTTCTCTAAAATTGTCAAAGAAAGAGGTGATTCGGAGTCCTATTACTTCGTTCTAATTTGATTAGCATCAAAATGAGCAATCCTATGACTATCGCGTTAAAATGATCCGTACATCTCACACAAGTCTTCATTTAGGGAAACCTTTTTACTGTTTCATTAGTTATCTCAAATTGTCAAAATAAAGGTGATTATGAGTCTTATTACCTCGTTCTAGTTGAAATTGGCATCAAAAGGAGCAATTTCATCACTATCGCATTCAAAACGATGCGTAGATCTCACACAAGTCCTCATTTAGGGGGACCTTCATATTGTTTCATTTGTTGTTTCAAATTTTCCAAGAAAGAGGTGATTAAGAGTTGTATTACTTCGTTCTAGTTTGATTATTGTCAAAAGGAGAAACCCATGACTATCTCGTTCAAAACCATGCGTACATCTCACACAAGTCTTCATTTAGGGAGACCTTCTTATTGTTTCATTGGTTCTCTAAAATTGTCAGAGAAAGAGGTGATTATCAGTCCTATAACTTCGTTCTAGCTTGATTAACATCAAAAAGAGCAATCCTATTACTATCACGTTCAAAACGATGAGTACATCTCACACAAGTCTTCATTTAGGGGAGCCTTTTTTATTGTTTCATTAATTCTCTCAGATTATCAAAAGATAGGTGATTATGAGTCTTATTACGTCATTCTAGTTGAAAATAGCATCAAATAGAGCTATTCCATCACTATCGCGTCCAAAACGATGCGTAGATCTCACACAAGTCTTTATTTAGGGAGACCTTCATATTGTTTCATTGGTTGTTTCAAATTTACAAAGAAAGAGGTGATTAAGAGTTGTATTACTTCGTTCTAGTATGATTAGCGTCAAAAGGAGAAACCCATTACTATCGCATTCAAAATCATGCAGACATCTCACACAAATCTTCATTTAGGGGGACCTTCTTATTGTTTCATTGGTTTCTAAAATTGTCAAAGATAGAGGTGATTAGGAGTCCTATAACTTCGTTCTAGTTTGATTAGCATCAAAAGGAGCAATCCCATTACTATCTCGTTCAAAACGATGCGTATACAAGTCTTAATTTAAGGAGGCCTACTTATTGTTTCATTGGTTCTCTAAAATTGTCAAAAAAAAGTTAATTAGGAGTGCTATTATTTCGTTCTAATTTGATTAGCATCAAAATGAGCAATCCCATGACTATCGCATTAAAAACAATGTGTACACCTCACACAAGTCTTGATTTAGGGAGACCTTCTTATTGTTTCATTGGTTCTCTCAAATAATCAAAGAAAGAGGTGATTATGAGTCTTATGACTTCGTTCTAGTTTGATTAGCAGCAAAAGGAGCAATCTTATCCTAAGTGCCTTCAAAACGATCTGTACATCTCACACAAGTCTTTATTTAGGAAGCCTTTCTTAATGTTTAATTAGTTTTCTCAAATTGTCAAAATATATGTGATTATGAGTCCTATTACTTCGTTCTAGTCAAAATTAGCATAAAATGAAGCAATCCCATCACTATGGCGTCCAAAACAATGCGTAGATCTCACACAAGTCCTCATTTTGGGAGACCTTTATATTGTTTCATTTGTTGTTTCAAATTTACCAAGAAAGAGGTGATTACGAGTTGTATTACTTCGTTCTAGTTTGATTAGTGTCAAAAGGAGAAACCCATGACTATCGCGTTCAAAATCATACGTACATTTCACACAAGTCTTCATTTCGGAAAACTCTTTTTAATGTTTTATTGGTTCTCTGAAATTGTCAAAGAAAAGGTGATTATGTGTCCTATAACTTCGTTCTGTTTGATGTGCATCAAAAGGAGAAATTCCATTAATATCACGTTCAAAACGATGTGTACATCTCACAAAAGTCTTCATCTAAGGAGACCTTCTTTTTCTTTCTTTTTCTTTTTTTGCTAACATGGTGTTTCCCAACCCGCGGGTCAGACTAATCACCCAGGCCAGACACAACCATTTTGGCTTGCTCACTGGCTTATGCCAGCTGTCCGTATTCACGCGAAAAGTTTTACCCTGCCTCACAATTGTTGTTAGCGGGGATCGATCCCAAGATGTTCGGGTTTACAGCTTACCCCAGGTCGTTCCTTACCGCTGCGCCGACTTCTGTGGTTAAGGAGACCTTCTAATTGTTTCATTGGTTCTCTAAAATTGTCAAAGAAAGACGTGATTAGGAGTCCTATTACTTCGTTCTAATTTGATTAGCATCAAAATGAGCAATCCCATGACTATCGCGTTAAAAAGGACGCGTACACCTCACACAAGTCTTGATTTAGGGAGACCTTCTTATTGTTTCATTGGTTCTTTCAAATTATGAAAGAAAGAGGTGATTATGAGTTCTATGACTTCGTTCTAGTTTGATTAGCACAATCCTATCACTAGTACCTTCAAAATGATCCGTACATCTCACACATGTCTTCATTTAGGGAAACCTTTTTATAGTTTTATTAGTTCTCTCAAATTGTCAAAATATAGGTGATTATGAGTCTTATTACCACGTTCTAGTTGAAATTGGCATCAAAAGGAGCAATTCCATCACTATTGCATTCAAAACGATGCGTAGATCTCACACAAGTCCTCGTTTAGGGAGACCTTCATATTATTTCATTTGTTGTTTCAAATTTACCAAGAAAGAGGTGATTAAGTGTTGTATTACTTCGTTCTAGTTTGATTAGCATCAAAAGGAGAAACCCATGACTATCGCGTTCAAAATTATACGTACATTTCACACAAGTCTTCATTTCAGAAAACCTTTTTATTGTTTCATTGGTTCTCTAAAATTGTCAAAAAAGAGGTGATTGTGAGACCTTCTTTTTCTTTTTTTTGTTTTTTTGCTAACATGGTGTTTCCCAACCCGCAGGTCAGACAAATCACCCGGGCCGGGTTCAACCGTTTTGGCTTGCGCACTGGCTTACGCCAGTTATCCGTGTTCACGCGACAGGTTTAACCCTGCCTCACAATTGTTGTTAGCGGGGATCGATCCCAAGATGTCCGGGTTTACAACTCACCCCAGGTCGTTCCTTAACGCTGCGCCAACTGCTGTGGTTAAGGAGACCTTCTAATTGTTTCATTGGTTCTCTAAAATTGTCAAAGAAAGAGGTGATTAGGAGTCCTATTACTTCGTTCTAATTTGATTAGCATCAAAAAGAGCAATCCCATGACTATCGCATTAAAAAGGATGCGTACACCTCACATAAGTCTTGATTTAGGGAGAGCTTCTTATTGTTTCGTTGGTTCTTTCAAATTATCAAGAAAAGAGGTGATTATGAGTTTTATGACTTCGTTGTAGTTTGATTAGCATCCAAAAGAGCGCAATCCTATCACTAGTACCTTCAAAATGATCCGTACATCTCACACAAGTCTTCATTTAGGGAAACCTTTTTACTGTTTCATTAGTTCTCTGAAATTGTCAAAATAAAGGTGATTATGAGTCTTATTACCTCGTTCTAGTTGAAATTGGCATCAAAAGGAGCAATTTCATCACTATCGCATTCAAAACGATGCGTAGATCTCAGACAAGTCCTCATTTAGGGGGACCTTCATATTGTTTCATTTGTTGTTTCAATTTTCCAAGAAAGAGGTGATTAAGAGTTGTATTACTTCGTTCTAGTTTCATTATTGTCAAAAGGAGAAACCCATGGCTATCGCGTTCAAAACCATGCGTACATCTCACACAAGTCTTCATTTAGGGAGACATTCTTATTGTTTCATTGGTTCTCTAAAATTGTCAGAGAAAGAAGTGATTATGAGTCTTATAAATTCGTTCTAGCTTGATTAGCATCAAAAGGAGCAATCCTATTACTATCACGTTCAAAACGATGAGTACATCTCACACAAGTCTTCATTTAGGGAGCCTTTTTTATTGTTTCATTAGTTCTCTCAAATTGTCAAAATATAGGTGATTATGAGTCTTATTACTTCGTTCTAGTTGAAAATAGCATCAAATAGACCAATTCCATCGCTATCGCGTCCAAAACGATGCGTAGATCTCACACAAGTCTTTATTTAGGGAGACCTTCATATTGTTTCATTGGTTGTTTCAAATTTACAAAGAAAGGGGTGATTAAGAGTTGTATTACTTCGTTCTAGTATGATTAGCGTCAAAAGGAGAAACCCATTACTATCGCGTTCAAAACCATGCGGATATCTCACACAAGTCTTCAGTTAGGGGGACCTTCTTATTGTTTCATTGGTTTCTAAAATTGTCAAAGAAAGAGGTGATTAGGAGTCTTATAACTTCGTTCTAGTTTGATTAGCATCAAAAGGAGCAATCCCATTACTATCTCGTTCAAAACGATGCGTATACAAGTCTTAATTTAAGGAGGCCTACTTATTGTTTCATTGGTTCTCTAAAATTGTCAAAAAAAGGTGATTAGGAGTGCTATTACTTCGTTCTAATTTGATTAACATCAAAATGAGCAATCCCATGACTATCGCATTAAAAACAATGTGTACACCTCACACAACTCTTGATTTAGGGAGACCTTCTTATTGTTTTAATTGGTTCTCTCAAATAATCAAAGAAAGAGGTGATTATGAGTCCTATGACTTCGTTCTAGTTTGATTAGCAGCAAAAGGAGCAATCTTATCACAAGTGCCTTCAAAACGATCCGTACATCTCACACAAGTCTTTATTTAGGAAGCCTTTCTTAATGTTTAATTAGTTTTCTCAAATTGTCAAAATATAGGTGATTATGAGTCCTATTACTTCGTTCTAGTCAAAATTAGCATAAAATGAAGCAATCCTATCACTATGGCATCCAAAACGATGCGTAGATCTCACACAAGTCCTCATTTTGGGAGACCTTCATATTGTTTCATTGGTTGTTTCAAATTTACAAAGAAAGAGGTGATTAAGAGTTGTATTACTTCGTTATAGTTTGATTAGAGTCAAAAGGAGAAAACCATGACTATCGCATTCAAAATCATACGTACATTTCACACAAGTCTTCATTTTGAAAAACCTTTTTATTGTTTCATTGGATCTCTAAAATTATTAAAGAAAGAGATGATTAGGAGTCCTATAACTTCGTTTTAGTCTGATTAGCATCAAAAGTAGCAATTCCATTAATATCACGTTCAAAACGATGCGTTACATCTCACACTAGTCTTCATTTAAAAAGACCTTATTGTTTCATTGATTCTCTAAAATTGTCAAAGAAAAAGGTGATTAGGAGTCCTATTATTTCGTTCTAATTTGATTAGTATCAAAATGAGCAATCCCATGACTATCGCAGTTAAAAACGATGCGTACACCTCACACAAGTCTTGATTTAAGGAGACCTTCTTATTATTTCATTGGTTCTCTCAAATTATCAAAGAAAGGGGTGATTATGAATCCTATGACTTCGTTCTAGTTTGATTAGCATCAAAAATAGCATAATCCTATCACTAGTGTAGAAAATTGATATTTGTTCATTATATGGCTATATGTGTGTTCATATATGTTTATAACATATTATATGCCATATATGCATAACTTTCAGTGATCACACCATGGAATTTTGTTGATAATTGGATTTTCAAATGTTACAGAGTGTAGAAATTGTACATATGGCCCATATGGCCCTTACGTACAAAATTTACACGCCTTATACGTTTATTTAACTTAAATTGATATTTGCATGTAATTATGTACGTTTAAACGAATAAAATGGAAGTTAAACGAACGAATTCGGTGTTATAACGAATCCGTAACGTTGAATTTCTTGTTTTCCTTCAACACATTACAAAATGTTGAAAACAGTGAAAATAGATGCCTTGGATTGTGTAAATACGTGATTTAAAATGCTAAGATCGTGCTAGAAATGTTATATAATGTTTCTGTGGAGTTTTTACATTATGGGTAGCCTTATAATTCATTACGTTAGTTTAATTTGGATTTATTTAGGCTACTCTATGTGTTCATCGCAAATCAGGGAGTGCACCAGCAGGGGGACCCGCCCCAGCGGGTGTTCATGGGCATTAGGACCCGTCCCCAACGGGTATAAGGGCTGTCCGGGAGCCTTTTTTGGTTTTCGAGACTGTTTTGACCTCCTGTAGTAAAATAAGCATAACTTTTTCATACGAACTCCGATTAAGGCAATTCAAGTTGATTCGGAAAGATAACGAGTAGACCTACAACTTTCATTCTTTATGGTTTTCATTTTAAAATCAGTTAAAATGGGTAAAAATGGCCATCTTTGTGACTGATACGTATTCGGAGGCAATCGGAGGGTTTCGGACATGCACGCACACAAGTGTAGTGTTCTCGATAATAAAAGATGTTGTTTTAAGTTACATACATTAATATTATATGATTTAAAGTTCATGATTAATAAATTAAGTTATTGACATGTATAAGATAATGTGAAGGTTCAAGTTAACAAACTAAGTGCGAACTTGAATATCGTAATTGTAAAACTTGATTATGATTGTTTAAAGGGCTATACATGTGTGATATGCATGTTGTGAGTTTACATTCATGTTATGTGGTTAGCCATTGAGTAATATTATAAACCAAGTTATAAGTCGAACTTAAGTGAATAGTTCAACAGTTAAACATGGTAGTTATGAAAACTAATCCACGTCGTATACATAATGTAATGTGTAGGACGTTGAGGAAGTGAATGGTAATTATATTTGTAGCTTGTGCAAGAGGCAAGTTTTCTATCCTTAAACTTGTCTAATATTTTGCAAGTTTCCTAAACTCAAACCTTACTTTTACATCAAGCAAGTTCTTATCCTTGTTTATTCAAGTTAAGATTTTCATATAAGATATTGTTATTCCTTTAAGTATTATTTCAGTTATACAATACTTATTCTATTGTATACTCTTGAGATTTATTGTTCAAATTGAATATCGATGTTATTGTTGAATCTTATAGGACTAGTGAACCCTTATTGATTCGACTAGTCCATAGTTGATGAACGTTTCAAATTCTAGAATACTTATTGAGCTTATCCAAACCAAACTTCCTTTGGTGCGGACTCTAATATCAAAACTGAGATGAACAACCCTGTAAAGGGGATTATTTACGCTTTAGCGTTGAGATATTGTGCACAGTATGGTACTAAGGGCTGATCGCCCTAAGTACGAGAAGTAGAGTCCATAGTCTTATGACTGTTAAAGGTTTAAAGTATAAACACTTTACAACCTATGACATAGTTCAAGGTCTTATGAAACTCAGATGTTCTTTTGATTCCTGTTATTTATCCTCGAGTCAAAAGTTGAGTTTCTTTATTCAGATGTCTTTGATTCACTCGCATGTTATTATATTGTTGTCATATATTATACTTGTGGGCAATTGTGTGATAGTAGTGTGCATACAAGCCAATCATGTATGATGATAAAGCACATACTTTGTAAATAATCTTATTTATTTATTAATAAAATATTTATTTATTAAAGGCATTTAATTATCTACATGGTGCTGTTTTTATAATATGTAAATAACTCATAGTTTTAAGCAATGCTTTTAGAATCATGATGTTGATCATGCTAATGAGATCTAAATTCTTAGAAAGCTTTAAAACTAAAATAGTTCCCAATCGTGGGATTACTAAAAAGGGGATTAGTAAATCCGGATAGATTGGTACATATGTTGCTTGCTCATTGGATGAGGATGACTGATCTCATGGTCATTTGTGTGGAGACACTAAAGCAAGTATGTAGGTGCTTATTGGAGAATAAGTTCACTGAACGTGACTCGCTATGGAATACCTAATGGAGTTTTACTCGCCTGTCAATAGGAATTCCTAATGTGATAGTAGTATATGTGATCCTTGGACTTGAGATCATCATAGTATCTTGTATGTAACAAATTATACTTTGACTAATTCCTTAAGGCCTTTTAAGGCATATATAGGGTATGCTTGGGTGTAATGAGTTACATATGGAGATAATGAATGATCAATAAAGAATCTACCACCTCTAGTAAAAGAGGAGATATGTCCTATGTGATTCGTTAAATGACAACCCAGGAATCCTTGGCCAAGGTAGAATGAAATTAGAAAGAGGTTTCTAATTTGCATTATTTGGAGTTGTGCATTTTCTAATCGAAATACATATGATTAAATAAATTAAGACTTGACAGTAAATCCATGTCTTATATTTAATTGGGACATTGTATGGTGGAAGGATTGAATTGTACGGTAACTATTAACTCACAGGTTCTTTTATGATTAATGTTGAAATCTATATTATCTGGAAAGTCGTTGATCGCTAGGGAGGCTTATCCCTATTGTAGAATAAATGTTATTTATTTAAATAGATTATTAGTTTAATTTGTTTATTTAAATAAGATTAGAATTGTTCTAATTGATTTATTCACAACCGGTTTAATATGGAGAACCTAAAGGGTCACACCATAAAAGGAAGAAGAATTATTTAAGAAGAAAATGGCATGATAGTAATAATGCATTAAGTATAATTAATTTAATCTATGATGATAGAATAAATTAAATAGCTTAATGTTTATTATTTAATATTTTAGAAATATTAAATATAAATTAATAAGAGGAGTCTTATTATTATTATTATTATTATTATTATTATTATTATTATTTTAATTCTAAAGGAGTTTAGGAATTAATATAATATCAGTACTCTCTCTCAATCCTAATAAAGATTAGGATATAAATTAATTAAATAAAACTCTATTCTAATTGGATTAGGAGGATTAACCTAATATCTATATAAGAGAGTCTTATATTAGAAATAAGGGATGTGAAATTTTCCAAGAGTTGGGAGTACACATATTCTATAGAGATAGAAACAAGGGTTAAACCAATAACCCATCTTCTTGAGTCCTTCATCTTCCTTGGTGGATCACCGTTAGAGGCCAAACATTTGGGTGGCTGACATTATTCAAGGGAAGGAGCCACTATCAGAGGAATCAAAGGAATCAAAGGAGTAGAACTTGTACCTGAGGAAGCTTAGATCTTCAAAGGTATAATTCCATGTTCTCTTTTCTGTTATTGATAACAAGCACAAAGCATGATCATGGTTATGGGTTTGTATAAATTTTGAAAACCTAGTTTTTACGCTTCCGCCCTATTTATGTGATTTGATTGCATGATTGCGTTACATACAAACCCAACAGTGGTATCAGAGCCTAACTTTGTGCTAATTATCAATTTTATAATTTCATGTATGAATTGATGTGAGAATTGGATCGTTTTTCTGGACAAAAATCATTTTCTGCAAGTTTCTGCGGTGAACGGCGCAGCTGCGCAGCTGCCCAGTTCATTACTGGCGCAGCTGCGCTGGTCTGCAAAAATTGCTGCTTCCGTCTACCTGCGCAGCTGCGCAGCTACCCAGTTCATTACTGGCGCAGCTGCGCCTATACCTGGACAGACCCTGAAAATTGATTTTAATTAATTAAGTAAACTGTTTATTTAATTGATAAAGTTTTAAAATAAAGAAGTTTATTTTATCTGAAATATGATTTCAGAATGCTAAAATTAAAGGAGTTTAATTTGGATTTATTTTTGATTAAAATAAAAGAGTTTATTTTGTTTCAAAAATAAAATTTAGCAAAACTTTTGTCCATTAAATAACATCGATCCATATATGGAGTAGCATTGTTATTCATGAGATGAATGGATATTTATTGATGCATATGTTGATGTATATGATAATAAATGGGGTTGATTATGGACTATGACCAATGTGATTGGATTTTATTTTGGATGAATGCTTGAATGTATGGGTTTTATAAAATGGGGTCTGCGTACCTCGTCTTCTCTTGTTTTATTCTCGATGTAAATTCTATCTCCTTTCTATGTACTTCCCCTTGACTGCTGATCAAGGTTTCTATTTAATTTTAAATAGTTAATGTAATAGAGATAGTTAGAATTATTTTGAAGAAATTGGAGACCAAGGAGCAAGGAACGCATGAAGACTCATTTGTGTGGAGCCAGGGTTTAAATGTAATAGTTATATTTAAATTTAAATTCTTGCACTCCTAGGTTTGACCTTTTGGTTCACTTGGTGGCTCTAGTGAACCAAACTAGAATAAAAGTCCATAATCAATCCGGGTAGAATATAGTATTCTATATTGCATGCTAAATATTATATATATTATATTTTATACAAACATGCTTCGCATGTTTAATAAAATGACGCGTATTTTATATATATATGTGCATGCGCGCTTAAAAAGATGAGACAAATAATAACAAACCCCTCAAAGAAATAATATTAAGTCTGAAGCGTTCAAATGATATTTGGAATATCGAACGTCGCCTTCTAGCATGATTAGTTAATAGAGTATTAAATATTTAATATGAGTTTGTTGTGCTATCCACAAGGCGAGTATTGAATATTTAAGATGTTAATTAATCACATTTGATGCTTATCAAGAAAATTGAACGATCTAGTCTTGTTGTGCTATCCACAAGGACGAAAATTTTTCTTTTTTGAATTTATGGAAGTGCTAGGCTGGACTTAACTTAAATCATTTTAGTTCGGATGTGCACACACATGACCATTATGATTTAAGAGACAAAATAAAAGGAGTTACATGGTGATGTAATTGACAAGAGTTGTCTACCTATTTATTTGTATATCGCTTGTTGTGCTATCCACAAGGTTATATACATTTGAAATGGGATCCTTAATCTCACTAGCAAATCTTTAATTAGATGTTGCCGAACTATATGAGTGAGGGTAATATAGTTTGATGAAAATAGTGGAAGATACCAATTTAAAATAAAGACCTAAATTTATTTTGGTATGCAAAATTAATAAAATGAATGTTTGCTAAAATGTTATTTTTCACATGCAAAATTTTAAAAATGTCAAAATCAATAATTTCACTGCGAAGCATACTTGATGCTAATAAGCTTACCGGGCCGAATTATACGGACTGGCTAAGAAATCTGAGAATAGTTCTCACTGCTGAAAAGATTTCTTATGTCCTAAACTCACCTGTCCCTGGAACTGTTCCAGAAACAGCCTCTGAGGAAGAGATTGCCACCATTGTAAAGTGGCAAGATGATGTATCTGTGGCTCAATGCATCATGCTCGCATCCATGAATAACGAGCTTCAGCGTCAGCACGAAAACATGGATGCTCCTACTATGTTGATTCACCTCAAGGAGTTGTATGGTGAACAAAGTAGGACTGCTAGATATGAGATATCTAAGGAGCTCTTCCGATCTCGGATGACCAAGGTCAAAGTGAACATAAAGGAACAAAAGAAATCTGATCCAGCTACTAAAGGAATGTGCTTTCATTGCAATGAGCCGGGACATTGAAAGAGGAACTGCAAGAAGTTTCTAGCAGAGAAGAAGCTTGGAGAAGCTTCGACTTCCAATCAAGGTTTGTTCATGATTGAAATTAATTTTTCAGAAAGTCAAAATTCTACTTGGGTATTGGATACCGGCTGTGGTTCTCACATATGTAATAATGTGAAGGGACTGGTCAGAAGTAGAAAGCTGAACAATGATGAGGTGATCCTACGAGTAGGGAATGGAGCAAAGGTTGCTGCATTAGTTGTAGGAACTTATTGTTTAGCAATGCCTTCGGGCAAATCCATTTATCTTAATAATTGTTATTATGTTCCGAATATTATTAAAAACATTATTTCAATTTCTGTATTGGATATGGAAGGTTTTGACGTTATTATAAAGAACAATGGTTGTTCTATTTATAAAGACGATGTTTTATATGGAATTGAAATTTGCGAAATGGACTTTATACACTTGACTTGCAAGAAAATATATTTCAAATTGAACAAATTAAGAAAAGGAAAAGAGATGATATTAATTATACCTATATGTGGCACTGTAGACTCGGTCATATCAATGAAACAAGATTATCCAAGTTGCATAAAGATGGGCTCCTCGAGCTATCTGATTATGAATCATATCCAACTTGTGAATCTTGTCTCATGGGTAAAATGACTAAATCTCCTTTTAGTGGAAAAGGGGAGAGAGTTACAGAGTTGTTGGCATTGATTCACACAGACGTTTGTGGACCTATGACAACAAGTGCACGGGGTGGGTATTCTTATTTTATTACTTTCACTGATGATCACTCAAGATTTGGATATGTGTATTTAATGAAATACAAATCAGAATCATTTGAAAAGTTCAAAGAGTTCAGAAGTGAAGTAGAGAAACAAACGGGCAAGAGTATTAAGATACTTCGATCAGATCGAGGTGGAGAATACTTAAGCAGTGAGTTTCTCAATTGTCTCAGAGAAAATGGTATAATCTCACAATGGACTCCTCCAGGTACACCACAGTTAAATGGAGTATCTGAAAGGAGAAATCGAACACTGTTGGACATGGTTCGATCCATGATGAGTTTTACCGACCTTCCAATTTCCTTCTGGGGATATGCCCTAGAAACGGCTGCATACCTACTTAACATGAGATGTGGAAAGGGAGGAAACCAAATCTTAAGCATGTTAAGACTTCGGGTTGTCCAGCTTATGTCAAAAAGTTTGAAAATGATAAGCTACAGACTAAATCCGATAAGTGTAGATTTGTGGGATACCCTAAAGAAACCGTAGGGTATTGTTTCTATCATCCAACTGATCAAAAGGTGTTTGTTGCGAAACATGCTACCTTCTTGGAGAAAGAGTTTATCCATGAAGGGGTCAGTGGGAGTAAGATATATCTTGAAGAAGTTCAAGAACCACAAGTTACCACGGACCAAAGTCAGGTACCTAACCAAGTAGAAGAACCTACAGTATCACACCATGTTCGTAAATCTGGAAGAGTACCGAAGATACCTGAGAGGTATGGATTCGTTATAGAGGATGACGATGAGGTACACATCATGAATGATGATGATCCATTGAATTACGAACAGGCTATGAGTAATAAAGACTCAGGGAAATGGCTTGAAGCCATTAAATCTGAAATGGACTCCATGTATGAAAACAAAGTATGGTCTTTGGTTTCACCACCTGAACGTATTAAACGTATTGGGTGTAAATGGGTTTTTAAGAAAAAGACTGGAGCAGACGGAAAGGTAGAGACCTATAAGGCTCGACTGGTTGCAAAAGGTTTCAAACAAAGACAAGGAGTTGACTATGATGAAACCTTCTCACCAGTAGCCATGCTCAAGTCCATTCGGATTTTGCTTGCGATTGCAGCTTACAACGACTATGAGATCTGGCAGATGGACGTGAAAACGGCCTTCCTCAATGGGAAACTTGAGGAGGATGTGTACATGACACAGCCAGAGGGATTTATTTCAAAAGTTGGAACAAATCAAGTCTGTAAGCTACAACTATCCATTTATGGGTTGAAGCAAGCTTCTCGTAGATGGAACATTCGTTTTGATGAGACAATCAAAGAGTTTGATTTTATCAAAAACGAGGATGAACCATGTGTATACAAGAAGGTTAGTGGGAGCGCAGTATCATTCCTTGTATTATATGTTGATGATATATTACTGATAGGGAATGACATTCCTATGTTACAATCCATTAAAATCTGGTTATCTAAAAACTTCTCCATGAAGGACTTGGGTGAAGCATCCTATATTTTGGGGATAAAGATCTATAGAGATAGATCTAAAAGGATGCTCGGCTTATCCCAAGGAACGTACATTGATACGATGCTAAAGAGGTTTAGCATGGAAGATTCCAAAAGAGGTCTCATGCCGATGAGCCATGGAATAAATCTCTCCAAGAAACAGGCCCCAAAGACACCTGAGGAGAGAGACCGTATGAGTAAGATCCCTTATGCTTCTGCAATAGGATTTATTATGTACGGTATGATATGTACTAGACCGGATGTTGCTCACGCACTTAGTGTAACAAGCAGATACCAGTCGAATCCAGGAGAAGAGCACTGGAAGGTAGTGAAAAATATCCTAAAGTACTTGAGAAGGACTAAAGATATTTTTCTTGTCTACGGTGGGTCTAAATTAAAACTCGAGGGATTCACGGACTCAAGTTTTCAAATAGACCAAGATGACAGTAAATCTATTTCAGGGTATGTGTTTACCTTGAATGGAGGTGCAGTGAGTTGGAAGAGTTCCAAGCAGCAAACGGTTGCTGATTCAGTGAGAGAGGCAGAGTATATAACTGTAAGTGAAGCTGCAAGTTGATGTTTTAGATGAAAAGTTCATTACAGAACTAGGAATAGTTCCTAAGTCTCATCTTGAATCTAAACATGTGTTGCGGCACTTTGATTAAAGAAATCATTGAAAGAGGAGAGTGTAGACTCTCAAGACAACATTGCAGATCCATTAACTAAAGTTTTAACACAACATCAGTTTGATCGTCACTTAGAGAAGTTGGGTATGAGATACCATGGCGATTGGCTTTAGTGCAAGTGGGAGATTGATAGTAGTGTGCATACAAGCCAATCATGTATGATGATAAAGCACATACTTTGTAAATAATCTTATTTATTTATTAATAAAATATTTATTTATTAAAGGCATTTAATTATCTACATGGTGCTGTTTTTATAATATGTAAATAACCCATAGTTTTAAGCAATGCTTTTAGAATCATGATGTTGATCATGCTAATGAGATCTAAATTCTTAGAAAGCTTTAAAACTAAAATAGTTCCCAATCGTGGGATTACTAAAAAGGGGATTAGTAAATCCGGATAGATTGGTACATATGTTGCTTGCTCATTGGATGAGGATGACTGATCTCATGGTCATTTGTGTGGAGACACTAAAGCAAGTATGTAGGTGCTTATTGGAGAATAAGTTCACTGAACGTGACTCGCTATGGAATACCTAATGGAGTTTTACTCGCCTGTCAATAGGAATTCCTAATGTGATAGTAGTATATGTGATCCTTGGACTTGAGATCATCATAGTATCTTGTATGTAACAAATTATACTTTGACTAATTCCTTAAGGCCTTTTAAGGCATATATAGGGTATGCTTGGGTGTAATGAGTTACATATGGAGATAATGAATGATCAATAAAGAATCTACCACCTCTAGTAAAAGAGGAGATATGTCCTATGTGATTCGTTAAATGACAACCCAGGAATCCTTGGCCAAGGTAGAATGAAATTAGAAAGAGATTTCTAATTTGCATTATTTGGAGTTGTGCATTTTCTAATCGAAATACATATGATTAAATAAATTAAGACTTGACAGTAAATCCATGTCTTATATTTAATTGGGACATTGTATGGTGGAAGGATTGAATTGTACGGTAACTATTAACTCACAGGTTCTTTTATGATTAATGTTGAAATCTATATTATCTGGAAAGTCGTTGATCGCTAGGGAGGCTTATCCCTATTGTAGAATAAATGTTATTTATTTAAATAGATTATTAGTTTAATTTATTTATTTAAATAAGATTAGAATTGTTCTAATTGATTTATTCACAACCGGTTTAATATGGAGAACCTAAAGGGTCACACCATAAAAGGAAGAAGAATTATTTAAGAAGAAAATGGCATGATAGTAATAATGCATTAAGTATAATTAATTTAATCTATGATGATAGAATAATTTAAATAGCTTAATGTTTATTATTTAATATTTTAGAAATATTAAATATAAATTAATAAGAGGAGTCTTATTATTATTATTATTATTATTATTATTATTTTAATTCTAAAGGAGTTTAGGAATTAATATAATATCAGTACTCTCTCTCAATCCTAATAAAGATTAGGATATAAATTAATTAAATAAAACCCTATTCTAATTGGATTAGGAGGGTTAACCTAATATCTATATAAGAGAGTCTTATATTAGAAATAAGGGATGTGAAATTTTCCAAGAGTTGGGAGTACACATATTCTATAGAGATAGAAACAAGGGTTAAGCCAATAACCCATCTTCTTGAGTTCTTCATCTTCCTTGGTGGATCACCGTTAGAGGCCAAACATTTGGGTGGCTGACATTATTCAAGGGAAGGATCCACTATCAGAGGAATCAAAGGAATCAAAGGAGTAGAACTTGTACCTGAGGAAGCTTAGATCTTCAAAGGTATAATTCCATGTTCTCTTTTCTGTTATGGATAACAAGCACAAAGCATGATCATGGTTATGGGTTTGTATAAATTTTGAAAACCTAGTTTTACGCTTCCGCCCTATTTATGTGATTTGATTGCATGATTGCGTTACATACAAACCCAACATTGTGCTCACTCTTGCGTAATAATAACATTGCAGTTAAGAACGAAAGGTCCGACGAGCCTTCTTCTAGCAAAGGCAAGGGCAAAATCAACAAGTGATGAATACTTGTTGTTTATTCTTATATGTTTATGTTTCAGACTTATTTTAAAGTTGTGTAAGACTTATTTATTTGTTTATGTTCCGCATAGATGTTTAAGGTTAGTATGACCTGGGATTGTATTTATTATTCGGATGTTATAACCCCATAAGGGGAGGATTTATTTCTATCTATTGCATGATTTACATTTATTATGGGTAGATAGATAGATGATATTTGTACAGTGTGAACACCAAGTCCCGTGGAAATTGAAGTACCCGAATTTGAAGGTGACATAGGTTGGTATCAGAGCTGTAGGTTATGAACCTTAGGTGGGGGAAAACCTTAGGATAGTAGCCTTTTTAGAGATCGATAACATAGTAATGATAACTCTTATCGAGTTCTAAGAAAGATAATAACTTACTTTATGTACTATGTGTTTATACTTATATATTCGAGTATCGATTAGCATCACGTAATTACTAAAACTTAAAATTTTATTTGTCGGGATGACGGATGCTGGAGAACCTAGTCAGTCCAGGGACCTTGTACCCCTAGAGGCTAGAGAGGAGGAGCCCCGAGATATCCACGTAGTCTGGGAGCAGTTAGTCCAACGAGAGCCACACCCTTGATCACAGTCATTGGTCAGGAGTATGTGCCGGTGTCTGATTCAGAGGAGGACTCTGAGGAAGACCCTAAGGAGATTGAGGTTCAGGTTGAGGCAGCCGAAGAGGAGGAGGAAGACCCTGAAGAGTTCCCACCGACCTCTATCAGTGCCGAGATGTATGACGAGCTGTATGACCGTAACATAGAGTTACGTGATACTGTTCAGGAGCTGAGGGAGACTGTTCAGGAGCTAAGGGAGCGGGCGGTTACTCAACAGTCTACTATCGAGCTGAGGGATGGAGAGGTTGAGGCTCTTCACACACGTTTGGGAAATGTAGAGTGGAATTTGATTCACGAGAAAGGCCAAACTGAGCAGAAGTCAGAGGAAATAGAGGAATTAAAGAATGAACTAAAAGAGAAATCAGCAAGGCTAGCCATAGCAGAGGAAGCCTGGGTAAGGGAATCACGACGAGCAGATCTCGCAGAAGACAACTATCGGGCGAAGAAGGCCAAGCTTGAGGAGACATAGTCTACACTTCAGTATGCAATTGATGAAGCCTAGGATCGGGTTATGAGGTACCCAATTTAGTTCGAAGGACTACCGTCATACATGCTAGATCGCAGGACGTTGTCCCGAATTATGGAAGAAGAGCGTGGCAAAGCTGTTCGTCGCCTTAATGGGCAGTGATAGGAACATTTGATTTTGTGAAACCTATCTGGTAGTTAATAATGTAAATTCCAATGTGTTTATAAACAGAGGAATATTTTATGTTTTAAATCCTGTAGATTCTTTATCTCGGGATAGTTGATGTAAATAGCAGTGATGTTATCGTATTATGTTAAAACTTTTGATTTAGTAATATATCATAGTTTATTTGAGATAATGTGTTGACTGATTGTGTCTAAATGTTTAAGTTAAGCCATAAATATTTAAAAGATTGAATAAAGTTCTAATAAGCGTATATCTTAACAGAAATATGCCGCCAAGGAGAAGACCAAACCGTCGACCGGCCCAGGAAGGGTCAACTAACAACAACAACGACGCCAATGCTAATCCCGTTTAGCAGTTTGCGAACTTACTTGCTAGAGCACTTAATAACCAACCTCAAGCTCCACCGAACACAACATTCAAGGATTTCAAGGCGGTTGGACCGCCAGAGTTTAAAGTCACCATGAACCCGATAGAAGCTCAAACCTGGGTCATGGAGATGGAAAAAGTTTTCGACGTCGCCAGAGTCAGAGAAGACCAAAAAACCGCCTATGCAACGTTCATGCAGAAATCCGAGGCCAGCTATTGGTGGCAAGCGAATAAGGTCTGGGGAGGTGAAGGTGTGATTACCTGGGAGAGGTTCAAAGAGATGTTCTTCGAGATGTACTTTTCGACCAGCTCGCAGAATCAAATGGAGGTCCAGTTCTTAGAGCTGAAACAGGGGAATATGTCCGTACCGGAATATGCGGCGAAATTCAATGAGTTGGCTAGGTTTGCTACGTATCAAGTGCACAACGATCAGAGAAAGGCAAGGAGGTTTGAGCAGGGCCTGAAGCCCTGGTTATATAGCAAGGTGTCAATGTTCCAATTGAACACTTTTGCTGGGGTGTTGGAGAAGGCCATTCTCGCTGAGGGCGGAAGTGACGCTGTTACAAAGTATAACCAAGATCAAAAAAAGAAGAAGAGTGAAGGTGAAGGAGTTAACAACGCTAGTGGTAGCAACACGGGGGGAAGTAACAATCAGAAGAGGAGGTGGAATGATAACTCATCAACTGAGAATCAGCAAGGAGGTCAAAAAAAGTGGATCGAAGCTTGTTCAACCTGCGGAAAAGCTCACCTGGGGATCTGTATAAAGGGAAAACGAGTATGCTACAATTGTGGTCAGGAAGGCCATATAGCACCTAACTGTCCGAACCCAAAGATGGGCGCTTGCTTCACTTGCGGCTCAAAGGACCATCTGGCAAGGGACTGTCCCAAGAAGGGATCTGGAGGGGCAGGATCAGGAGGGAACATGGGAAACAGCGGTGGAAGTGCTCTAACTATCACGGGACCAACCGCAACCAACCGACCGACTGCCAGGACCTTCAACATGACAGTGCAGGATGCTGTGTAGTCTCGCGATGTGGTGTCAGGTATCATTCCGATCAATAAAGTTAATGCTTATGTACTATTTGATTCGGGTGCTACTTGTTCATTTATATCCGATGACTTTGCTAAGAACTTAGAACTTCGTATAGACGAGTTAGAATACCCCATGAACATAGAGATTGCGAATAGAGAAGTGATCCCTGTTAAGTATGTACACAAGGACTGTAGAGTAGATATTAAGGGTAATATTATGAACGTAGATCTTATCCCGATTAGAATTAGGAATTCGATGATATTTTGGGAATGGATTGGCTAGTCAATTATGGGGCTGTAATTGATTGCCAGAGGAAGTGTATCAACCTTATGACCCCGTCAAAGGTTGTATTTTATGGCAGTAAATCGCCCAGACAAGCGAGTTGTCTAATGATGATGCAGGCCAAGAAGTTGTTAAGACAAGGCTGTGTAGGATATTTAGCCTACATAGTCGATAGTCATAAAGAAAACCCGAAATTGGAAGATATACCAGTCGTGAGGGACTTCGTAGACGTATTTCAGGATGATCTGCCAGGACTTCTGCCAGACAGAGAGGTTGTGTTCGTGATCGATTTGGCGCCAGGGACTGCCCCAATATCGAAGGCACCGTACCGGATGGCTCCGGTAGAGATGAAAGAGTTAATGGTACAACTACAAGAGTTACTAGACAAGAAGTACATCCAACCGAGCGTATCGTCGTGGGAAGCGCCAGTGTTGTTTGTGAAAAAAAAAGGACGGGACGATGTGGCTTTGCATCGACTACAGAGAATTGAATAAGGTCACAATTAAGAATAGATATCCATTACCGAGGATCGACGATCTGTTTGACCAATTGAAGGGTGCAAGGTACTTTTCAAAGATAGACTTGAGGAGTGGCTATCATCAGCTGAAGGTGAGGCCAGAGGATGTTCCGAAGACAGTATTTAGGACTCGATATGGTCACTACGAATTTCTGGTAATGTCATTTGGTCTAACGAATGCTCCTGCAGCATTCATGGGCTTAATGAATGGAGTGTTCAAGCCGTTTTTGGACAAATTCGTGGTGGTCTTTATCGACGATATTTGGTATACTCGAAGACCAAGGAAGAACATGTAGAACATCTGAAGTTAACATTAGAGGCGTTGAGAAGAGAGAAGTTGTACGCTAAATTTTTGAAATGTGAATTCTGGATTGAAAGAGTGCAATTTCTTGGACATGTGATCGACAAGGACGAAATTTCAGTAGATCCCTCTAAAGTCGAAGCTGTGATGAACTGGGATTAGCCGAAAACACCGTCGGAAGTGATGAGTTTTCTTGGATTAGCGGGCTATTATAGAAGATTCATTCAGGACTTTTTCAAGATCACAACTCCAATGACGAATTTGACTAGGAAATCGGTGAAATTCATTTGGACGGAAAAGTGTGAGGAAAGCTTCCAAGAGCTTAAGAAGAGGTTGAGTTCAGCACCTGTGTTATCTCTTCCGGACGACACAGGAAATTTTATGATTTATAGCGACGCGTCGCATAAAGGACTTGGTTGTGTGCTTATGCAAAACGGCAGGGTCATTGCGTATGCGTCACGACAATTGAAAGACTATGAGAAGGGGTATCCGGCCCATGACTTGGAGTTAGCTGCAGTGGTATTTGCTTTGAAAATTTGGAGACACTATCTTTATGGGGAGAAGTGTGAAATATATACAGACCACAAGAGTCTGAAATATATTTTTACACAGAAGGACTTGAATATGCGCCAGAGAAGGTGGCTGGAGTTAATTAAGGACTATGACTGTGAAATCTCATACCATCTGGGTAAGGCTAATGTGGTCGCTGATGCCTTAAGAAGGAAGGGCCGGGAGAAATTGATGATATTGACTGCTCAGGAGGAGCTAATTTCAGCAATGGAAAAGCTGGAATTGGAAGTGAAGTATCCGATGGAGATTAACGAGAAGTTGTTTCAGATGCAAGCTGGTACAACCCTATTGGATAAAGTTAAGGAAGCTCAACTTCAAGACGAAGAATGTGAGAAGGTTAAGAAAAAGATATCTGAAGGAATCGAACCGAGATTCAAGATAGACAATGAGGGACTACTGAGATTTGAGAACAGAGTGTGGGTACCGTCAGTGCCAGAGATTAAGGAGGACATTTTGAGCGAGGCTCATAGCTCACGGTATTCGATTCACCCCGGTAGTACCAAGATGTACCAGGTTCTTCGACAACACTTTTTGTGGCCGAATTTGAAACGAGATGTTGCTGAGTATGTTGCAAAGTATCTAACCTGTCAGAAAGTGAAAGCAGAACATCAGAGACCGAGTGGTTTGGTACAACCCCTGGAAATCCCAGAATGGAAATGGGAACACATTACGATGGATTTCATGGTCGGCCTTCCGACGACTCAGAAAGGCTACGACGCAGTATGGGTTATCGTTGACCGACTGACGAAATCAGCACACTTCCTTCCGATCAAAATTAGATTCAACTTAGACCAATTGGCAAGGCTATATGTGAAAGAGATTATTTCGAGGCACAGAGTTCCGGTGTCAATAGTTTCCGATAGAGATCCGTGTTTCACATCAAACTTTTGGAAACGACCACAGAAATGCATGGGGACACAGTTGAGAATGAGTACGGCTTATCACCCTCAAACAGACGGGCAGAGTGAAAGAACAATCCAGACATTGGAAGATATGTTGAGAGCATGCATCATGGATTTTAAAGGAAATTGGGATGATCACCTACCGCTTGTGGAATTCGGTTACAACAACAGTTACCACGCTAGTATTGGCATGCCGCCTTACGAAGCGTTGTACGGAAGAAAATGCAGAACTCCGCTATACTGGGATGAAGTTGGCGAGAGACAATTGCTAGGTCCAGAGTTGGTACAACAGACAGCAGGGATAGTCAAAGTGATCCGGACAAGACTGGTAGCCGCTCAGGATAGACAGAAGAAATACGCCGATCCACACCGTAAGAACGTTGAGTTTGAATCGGGTAGCTATGTGTTCTTGAAAGTCTCTCCCTGGAAGGGGAAGATCAGATTCGGTAAGAAAGGGAAATTGAGCCCGAGGTTCATTGGACCCTTTGAAGTACCGCGAAGGATTGGAGAATTTGCGTATGAGGTAGCCTTACCTCCGGCGCTTGAGAATGTCCACAACGTTTTCCACGTTTCAGTTCTACGACCTTACAAACCCGATTACAAGCATGTGATTGAATATGAACCCCTACATTTTGAAAAAGACTTATCCTATGAAGAAATTCCTGTTCAAATTGTTGACAGGAAAGAGCAAGTCCTCAGAAACAAAGTTATACCTTCTGTTAAGGTAATTTGGAGGAACCACAATGCTGAAGAAGCTACGTGGGAACTCGAAGAGCATATGATGAAGAATTATCCAGATTTATTTACTTAATTTTTTGTATATGTGATTCTGGGGACAGAATCTTTGTAAAGGGGGAGAATGTAACGGGGTGAATTTTTAATTGAACCGTGATTTTGGGGACAGAATCCTTTTAAGGGGGGAAAGATGTGACGAACAAGATTTTTGTAATTTAATTTGAATATTTATTAAATTAAATAAATATTTTTCGATGATTTAATTATTGAGTTAAATAATTAATTGATGAAATTGTGATAGATTAATTTAATTATATGTGTCACATTAGTTAAATTAATGTGGTGAATTTTCATATTCAAAGTATGTATTTAATTGAGCTTATTTGATTAATATATTAATTAATAAGCATAATATTATTCTAATTAATTTAAATAATTAATTAGATATTTAATAATTTGGCATAATTAATGAATGAGAATTTTAATTATGTGACTATGTGATTTAATGTGAATTTATGCTATTTAATTTAATTGATTTAAATAACATTATTTGATTAAATTGGATGTGACATTAATTAACTATATAATAAGAAGTAATTAAATTAATGGGAAGGAGGAATAAGGGACAAGCCAAACACGGCCCTAGGGGGAGTTAGCCAGTTAACCCACTAAGGGACCAACTGACCACTCACTCTACCCACTTCGTATATTACGTATATACATATTATATTATACCTTATATACATATCATATCAGTTCTATATTGATATTCACATTTCAGAGAGAAACGTAGAGAGAAATACACAGAGAGAATTGAGAGAGTGCAATTAGAATCCATATCATCTTCACAGAGTTTGCAAGGGGTAATTCCTTTGTCCCAGTTTTATTTCACGTACTGTGTTTCCTTCATGAACATATATTCTGAGTTCCCTGTGTATGAGAAAAAATTAGCAATTTTTGATTATATGCTTATATATGTGTTATTATATCATTATAACATATTTTGTATTTGATATGAATGAATTAAAATAATCGAATTCATGTAATTAGGCCTTAATTGGGTTTTCAAAATTTTACAGAGTTTTCCATTTACGTGCTTTAAAAATTCTCTGTGAATGGAAAAATTGATATTTGTTCATTATATGGCTATATGTGTGTTCATATATGTTTATAACATATTATATGCCATATATGCATAACTTTCAGTGATCACACCATGGAATTTTGTTGATAATTGGATTTTCAAAAGTTACAGAGTGTAGAAATTGTACATATGGCCCATATGGCCCTTACGTACAAAATTTACACGCCTTATACGTTTATTTAACTTAAATTGATATTTGCATGTAATTATGTACGTTTAAACGAACAAAATGGAAGTTAAACGAACGGATTCGGTGTTATAACGAATCCGTAACGTTGAATTTCTTGTTTTCCTTCAAAACTTTGCAAAATATTGAAAACAGTGAAAATAGATTCCTTGGATTGTGTAAATACGTGATTTAAAATGCTAAGATCATGCTAGAAATGTTATATAATGTTTCTGTGGAGTTTTTACATTATGGGTAGCCTTAGAATTCATTACGTTAGTTTAATTTGGATTTATTTGGGCAACTCTGTGTGTTCATCGCGAACCAGGGAGTGCACCAGAAGGGGGACCCGCCCCAGCGGGTGTTCATGGGCATTAGGACCCGCCCCAGCGGGTATAAGGGCTGTCCGGGAGCCTTTTTTTTGGTTTCCGAGACTGTTTTGACCTCCTGTAGTAAAATAAGCATAACTTTTTCATACGAACTCCGATTAAGGCAATTCAAGTTGATTCGGAAAGATAACGAGTATACCTACAACTTTCATTCTTTAAGGTTTTCATTTTAAAATCGTTAAAATGGGTAAAAATGGCCATCTTTGTGACTGATACGTATTCGGAGGCAATCGGAGGACTTCGGACATGCACGCACACAAGTGTAGTGTTCTCGATAATAAAAGATGTTGTTTTAAGTTACATACATTAATATTATATTATTTAAAGTTCATGATTAATAAATTAAGTTATTGACATGTATAAGATAATGTGAAGGTTCAAGTTAACAAACTAAGTGCGAACTTGGATATCGTAATTGTAAAACTTGATTATGATTGTTTAAAGGGCTATACATGTGTGATATGCATGTTGTGAGTTTACATTCATGTTATGTGGTTAGCCATTGAGTAATATTATAAACCAAGTTGTAAGTCGAACATAAGTGAATAGTTCAACAGTTAAACATGGTAGTTATAAAAACTAATCCACGTCGTATACATAATGTAATGTGTAGGACGTTGAGGAAGTGAATGGTAATTATATTTGTAGCTTGTGCAAGAGGCAAGTTTTCTATCCTTAAACTTGTCTAATATTTTGCAAGTTTCCTAAACTCAAACCTTCCTTTTACATCAAGCAAGTTCTTATCCTTGTTTATTTAAGTTAAGATTTTCATATGAGATATTGTTATTCCTTTAAGTATTATTTCAGTTATACAATACTTATTCGATTGTATACTCTTGAGATTTATTGTTCAAATTGAATATCGATGTTATTGTTGAATCTTATAGGACTAGTGAACCCTTATTGATTCGACTAGTCCATAGTTGATGAACGTTTCAAATTCTAGAATACTTATTGAGCTTATCTAAACCAAACATCCTTTGGTGCGGACTCTGATATCAAAACTGAGATGAACAACCCTGGAAAGGGGATTATTTACGCTTTAGCGTTGAGATATTGTGCACAGTATGGTACTAAAGGCTGATCCCCCTAAGTACGAGAAGTAGAGTCCATAGTCTTATGACTGTTAAAGGTTTAAAGTATAAACACTTTATAACCTAGGACATAGTTCAAGGTCTTATGACCCTCAGATGTTCTTTTGATTCCTAATTATTTATCCTCGAGTCAAAATTTGAGTTTCTTTATTCAGATGTCTTTGACTCACTCGCATGTTATTATATTGTTGTCATATAATATACTTGTGGGCAATTGTGCTCACTCTTGCGTAATAATAATATTGTAGTTAAGAACGAAAGGTCCGACGAGCCTTCTACTAGCAAAGGTAAGGGCAAGGTCAACAAGTGATGAATACTTGTTGTTTATTCTTATATGTTTATGTTTCAGACTTATGTTAAAGTTGTGTAAGACTTATTTATTTGTTTATGTTCCGCACAGATGTTTAAGGTTAGTATGACCTGGGATTGTATTTATTATTTGGATGTTGTAACCCCATAAGGGGAGGATTTATTTCTATCTATTGCATGATTTGCATTTATTATGGGTAGATAGATAGATGATATTTGTACAGTGAACACCAAGTCCCGTGAAAATTGAAGTACCCGAATTTGGGGGTGTCACAGTTTCATTGGTTCTCTCGAATTATCAAAGAAAGAAGTGATTATGAGTCCTATGACTTCTTTCCAGATTGATTAACATCAATAGGAGCGCAATCCTATCACTAGTGCCTTTAAAACGATCCGTACATCTCACACAAGATTTAGGGTAACGTTTATACTATTTTATTAGTTCTCTCAAATTGTCAAATATAGGTGATTATGAGTCTTATTACCTCGCTCTAGTTGAAATTGGTATCAAAAGGAGCAATTCCATCTTTATCGCGTGCAAAACGATGTGTAGATCTCACACAAGTCTTCATTTAGGGAGACCTTCATATTTTTTTGCTAAAAAGGGAGACCTTCATATTGTTTCATTGGTTGTTTCAAATTTACAAAGAAAGAGTGATTAAGAGTTGTATTACTTCGTTCTAGTTTGATTAGTGTCAAAAGGAGAAACCCATGACTATGGCGTTCAAAACCATGCTTACATCTCACACAAATTTTCATTTAGGGAGACCTTACTGTTTCATTGGTTCTCCAAAATTGTCAAAGAAAATGGTGATTAGGAGTCCAATAACTTTGTTCTAGTTTGATTAGCATCAAAAGGAGCAATTCCATTAATATCACGTTCAAAACGATGCATACATCTCACAAAAGTCTTCATTTAAGGAGACCTTCTTATTGTTTTATTGGTTCTCTAAAATTGTCAAAGAAAGAGGTGATTAGGAGTCCTATAACTTCGTTCTAGTTTGATTAGCATCAAAAGGAGCAATCCCATTAATATCACGTTCAAAACGATGCGTACATCTCACAAAAGTCTTCATTTAAGGAGACCTTCTTTTTCTTTCTTTTTTTTGCTAACCTGGTGTTTCCTAACCCGCGGGTTGGAATAATCACCCGGGCCGGACTCAACCGTTTTGGCTTGCGCACTGGCTTACGCCAGCTGTCCGTGACCACGTGACAGGTTTAACCCTGCGTCATAATTATTGTTAACGGCGATCGATCCCAAGATGTTCGGGTTTACAGCTCACCCCAGGCCGTTCCTTACCGCTGCGCCAACTGCTGTGGATAAGGAGACCTTCTAATTATTTCATTGGTTCTCTAAAA
Source organism: Panax stipuleanatus (assembly GCA_020205555.1). Taxonomy (NCBI): domain Eukaryota; kingdom Viridiplantae; phylum Streptophyta; class Magnoliopsida; order Apiales; family Araliaceae; genus Panax; species Panax stipuleanatus. The sequence goes on from CM035124.1 coordinate 17,989,249, forward strand.
TTGTTAAAGAAATAGGTGATTAGGAGTCCTATTACTTCGTTCTAATTTGATTAGCATCAAAATGAGCAATCCTATGACTATCGCGTTAAAAAGTATGCGTACACCTCACACAAGCCTTGATTTAGGGAGACCTTCTTATTGTTTGATTGGTTCTTTCAAATTATCAAAGAAAAAGGTGATTATGAGTTCTATGACTTCGTTCTAGTTTGATTAGCATCAAAAACATCGCAATCCTATCACTAGTACCTTCAAAACGATCCGTACATCTTACACAAGTCTTCATTTAGGGAAACCTTTTTACTGTTTCATTAGTTCTCTCAAATTGTCAAAATATAGGTGATTATGAGTCTTATTACCTCGTTCTAGTTGAAATTGGCATCAAAAAGAGCAATTCCACCACTATCGCATTCAAAACGATGCGTAGATCTCACACAAGTCTTCATTTAGCGAGACCTTCATATTATTTCATTTGTTGTTTCAAATTTACTAAGAAAGAGGTGATTAAGAGTTGTATTACTTCGTTCTAGTTTGATTAGAGTCAAAAGGAGAAACCCATGACTATCGTGTTCAAAACCATGCGTACATCTCACACAAGTCTTCATTTAGGGAGACCTTCTTATTGTTTCATTGGTTCTCTAAAATTGTCAGAGAAAGATGTGATTATGAGTCCTATAACTTCGTTCTAGCTTGATTAGCATAAAAGGGAGCAATCATATTACTATCACGTTCAAAACGATGAGTACATCTCACACAAGTCTTCATTCAAGGAGACCTTATTTTTCGTTAGTCCTCAAAAATTATCAAAGAAAGAGGTGATTAGGGTTCCTATTACTTTGTTATAATTTGATTTGCATCAAAATAAGCAATCCCATGACTATCTCATTAAAAATAATGCGTACACCTCGCACAAGCCTTGATTTAGGGAGACCTTCTTATTGTTTCATTGGTTCTCTCAAATTATCTAAGAAAGAGGTGATTATGAGTCCTATGACTTCGTTCTTGTTTGATTAGCATCAAAAGGAGCAATCGTATCACAAGTGCCTTTAAAACGATCCGTACATCTCATATAAGTGTTCATTTAGGGAGCCTTTTTTATTGTTTCATTAGTTCTATCAAATTGTCAAAATATAGGTGATTATGAGTCCTATTACTTCGTTCTAGTTGAAAATAGCATCAAATAGAGCATTCCATCACTATCGCGTCCAAAACGATGCGTAGATCTCACACAAGTCTTTATTTAGGGAGACCTTGATATTGTTTCAATTGTTGTTTCAAATTTACAAAGAAAGAGGTGATTAAGTGATGTATTACTTCGTTCTAGTATGTTAGCGTCAAAAGGAGAAACCCATGACTATTGCGTTCAAAACCATGCGTACATCTCACACAAGTCTTCATTTAGGGGACCTTCTTATTGTTTCATTGGTTTCTAAAATTGTCAAAGAAAGAGGTGATTAGAAGTCCTATAACTTGGTTCTAGTTTGATTAGCATCAAAAGGAGCAATCCCATTACTATATCGTTCAAAACGATGCGTATATAAGTCTTAATTTAAGGAGGACTACTTATTATTTCATTGGTTCTCTAAAATTGTCAAAAAAAAATTGATTAGGAGTGCTATTACTTCGTTCTAATTTGATTAGCATCAAAATGAGCAATCCCATGACTATCGCGTTAAAAATGATGTGTACACCTCACACAAGTCTTGATTTAGGGAGGCCTTCTTATTGTTTCATTGGTTCTCTCAAATAATCAAAGAAAGAGGTGATTATGAGTTCTATGACTTCGTTCTAGTTTGATTAGAAGCAAAAGGAGCAATCTTATCATAAGTGCCTTCAAAACGATCCGTACATCTCACACAAAGGATGCCTTTCTTATTGTTTAATTAGTTTTCTCAAATTGTCAAAATATAGGTGATTATAAGTCCTATTACTTCGATCTAGTTGAAATTAGCATAAAATCAAGCAATCCCATCAATATCGCGTCCAAAACTATGCGTAGATCTCACACAAGTCTTTATTTAGGGAGACCTTCATATTGTTTCATTGGTTATTTCATATTTACAAAGAAAGAGCTTATTAAGAGTTGTATTACTTCGTTCTAGTATGATTAGCGTCAAAAGGAGAAACCCATGACTATCGCGTTCAAAACCATGCGTACATCTCACACAAGTCTTCATTTAGGGAGACCTTCATATTGTTTCATTGATTTCTAAAATTGTGAAAGAAAGAGGTGATATTAGGAGTCCTATAACTTCGGTCTAGTTTGATTAGCATCAAATGGATCAATCCCATTACTATCTCGTTCAAAACGATGCGTACATCTCACACAAGTCTTCATTTAAGGAGACCTTCTTATTGTTTCATTGGTTCTCTAAAATTGTCAAAGAAAAAGGTGATTAGGAGTCCTATTACTTTGTTCTAATTTGATTAGCATCAAAATGAGCAATCCCATGACTATCGCGTTAAAAACGATGTGTACACCTCACACAACTCTTGATTTAGGGAGACCTTCTTATTGTTTCATTGGTTCTCTAAAATTATCAAAGAAAGAGGTAATTATGAGTCCTATGACTTCGTTCTAGTTTGATTAGCAGCAAAAGGAGCAATCTTATCACAAGTGCCTTCAAAACGATCCGTACATCTCACACAAGTCTTTATTTAGGAAGCCTTTCTTGTTGTTTAATTAGTTTTCTCAAATTGTCAAAATATAGATGATTATGAGTCCTATTACTTCGTTCTAGTTGACATTAGCATAAAATGAAGCAATCCCATCACTATCGCGTCCAAAACGATGCGTAGATCTCACACTAGTCCTCATTTAGGGAGACCTTCGTATTGTTTCGTTGGTTGATTCAAATTCACAAAGAAAGAGGTGATTAAGAGTTGTATTACTTCGTTATAGTTTGATTAGCGTCAAAAGGAGAAAACCATGACTATCGCGTTCAAAATCATACGTACATTTTGAAAAACCTTCTTATTATTTCATTGGATCTCTAAAATTGTCAAAGAAAGAGGTGATTAGGAGTCCTATAACTTCGTTCTAGCCTGATTAGCATCAAAAGGAGCAATTCCATTAATATCATGTTCAAAACGATGCGTACATCTCATACAAGTCTTCATTTAAAAAGACATTCTTATTGTTTCATTGATTCTCTAAAATTGTTAAAGAAAAAGGTGATTAGGAGTCCTATTACTTCATTCTAACTTGATTAGTATCAAAATCAACAATCTCATGACTATCGCGTTAAAAACGACGCGTACACCTCACACAAGTCTTGATTTAAGGAGACCTTCTTATTATTTCATTAGTTCTCCAAAATTATCAAAGAAAGAAGTGATTACGAGTCCTATGACTTCGTTCTAGTTTGATTAGCATCAAAAGGAGCAATCCTATCACTAGTGCCTTCAAAACGACCTGTACATCTCACAAAAATCTTCATTTAGGGAGACCTTCTTATTGTTTCACTAGTTCTCAAAAATTGTCAAAATATATGTGATTATGAGTCCTATTACTTTGTTCTAGTTGAAATTAGCATATAATGGATCAATCGCATCACTATCGCGTGCAAAACGAAGCATAGATCTCACACAAGTCCTCATTTATGGAGACCTTCGTATTGTTTCATTGGTTTTTCAAATTTACAAACAAAGAGGTGATTAAGATTTGTATTACTTCGTTCTAGTTTGATTAGCTTCAAATGGAGAAACACATGACTATCGCTTTCAAAACCATACGTACATCTCACACAAGTCTTAATTTAGGCAGACCATCTTATTGTTTCATTGGTTTCCTAAAATTGTCAAAATATAGGTGATTATGAGTCTTATTACTTCGTTCTAGTTGAAATTAATATCAAAAGGAGCAATTCCATCACTATAGCGTTTAAAACGATGCGTGCATCTTACAGAAGTTTTCATTTAAGGAGACCTTCTTATTATTTCATTGGTTCTCTAAAATTGTCGAAGAAAGAGGTGATTAGGAGTCCTATAACTTCGTTCTAATTTAATTAGCAGCAAAATAAACAATCCCATGACTATCGCGTTAAAAAGATGCGTACACCTCACACGAGTCTTAATTTAGGGAGACCTTCTTATTCTTTCATTGGTTCTCTCAAATTATCAAAGACAGAAGTGATTATGAGTCCTATGACTTCGTTCTACATTGATTAGCATCAAAAGGAGCGTAATCCTATCACTAGTGCCTTCAAAATGATCCGTATATCTCACGCAAGATTTAGGGAAACCTTTTTACTATTTCATTAGTTCTCTCAAATTATCAAAATATAGGTGATTATGAGTCTTATTACCTCGTTATAGTTGAAATTGGCATCAAAAGAAGTAATTCCATCTTTATCGCGTGCAAAACGATGTGTAGATCTCACACAAGTCTTCATTTAGGGAGACCTTCATATTTTTTTTCTAAAAAGGGAGACCTTCATATTGTTTTTTTGGTTGTTTCAAATTTACAAAGAAAGAGTGATTGAGAGTTGTATTACTTCGTTCTAGTTTGATTAGCGTCAAAAGGAGAAACCCATGACTATCGCGTTCAAAACTATATTTACATCTCACACTAATTTTCATTTAGGGATACATTATTGTTTTCATTGATTCTCTAAAATTATCGAAGAAAGAGATGATTAGGAGTCCAATAACTTCGTTATAGTTTAATTAGCATCAAAAGGAGCAATCCCATTAATATCACGTTCAAAACGATTCGTACATCTCACAAAAGTCTTCATCTAAGAAGACCTTCTTATTTTTTTATTTTTATTTTTTTTTTGCTAATTCAAGCTGAAATCTTAACAATCCTGCCTTCGGCAGGAATGGATCCCAAGACCTCTTGGACTCAAAGCCTTATGAGTAGTTATTTTACCATTGAACCAAGAGGGACTTGGTAGGAGACCTTCTTATTGTTTCATTGGTTCTCTAAAATTGTCAAAGAAAGAGGTGAGTAGGAGCAATCCCATTAATATCACGTTCAAAACGATACGTACATCTCAAAAAAGTCTTCATTTAAGGAGACCTTCTTTTTTTTTTGCTAACATGGTGTTTTTAAACCCACGGGTCGGACTAATCACCCGGGCCGGACTCAACCGTTTTGGCTTACGCCAGCTGTCCGTGGCCACGCGACAGGTTTAAGCCTTTTTTTTGCTAACATTTTGTTTCCTAACCCGCGGGTCGGACTAATTACTCGGGCCGAACACAACCGATTTGGCTTGCGCACCAGCTTGCGCTGGCAGTCCGTGGCCACGCGAATAAAAATTCTCACACTTGTTACTAGCGGGGTTCGATCCCAGTATGTCCGGGTTTACGGCTCATCCCAGGTCGTTCCTTACCGCTACGCCAACTGCTGTGGTTAAAGAGACCTTCATATTATTTCATTGGTTCTCTAAAATTGTCAAAGAAAGAAGTGATTAGGAGTCCTATTATTTCGTCTTAATTTGATTAGCATCAAAATAAGCAATCCCATGACTATCGCATTAAAAAGGATGCGTACACCTCACACAAGTCTTGATTTAGGGAGACCATCTTATTGTTTCATTGGTTCTTTCAAATTATCAAAGAAAGAGATGATTATGAGTTCTAAGTTCGTTCTAGTTTGATTAGACTCAAAAAGAGCGCAATCCTATCACTAGTACCTTCAAAATGATCCGTACATCTCACACAAGTTGTAATACCCGAGAATTTTCATATATTATTAAATAATTATATTAATGAAAATGAGAATTTATTTGAATATAAATGATTTTGTGTTATGAGATGAATTAATTCAATTATATATAATTGAATAATTATAATAATTGAGAAATTGGTGGAGTTTGTGATAAACTCGTTGATTGCCTTGTGTGGTAGTTTATCGCTTTTATATATCTCTACGCATATTTAAGCGACTTTCACAATCACTGGTACTCATATCAGTCCTGGTTGACTACATTACTATCAATATATATATATATATATATAAATTCTGTCCAGCCTGGATTACTTCGTGGCCATCTTACTGCTTTTGCACACTTCGCCATACTTGGTGCTCTCCCCAGTCACTGGTTGCCTACTTTTCTGTCAATTTCAATTCCAATACGGGCACCGGTGTGAAAATCCATCGCCCTTATTACTGTTTATATATATATATATATATATATATATATATATATATATATATATATTTCATTTCTGTCACAACCTGGATTATTTCATGGCTATTTATAGTTTTTTTATAAATATATAAATTTCAATTCCAGTCTGGGCTTGCGAGTGAAAACTCATCTCCCTTTTACAGTTTTGTATATATATATATAACTATATACATATATTGCTTTACTCCATCTATTCAACTATTGCCTGTAATATTCATTTTTTATGAATCTACACTATTATATCTGCGGGCGGACTAGATTTATCCAAATCTCGCCATTTCTAGCTTTTAACGGTCCAAACAGGTCCCGACAGAACCTGGAAGCTATAATGACTGAGATTTCTTTAAATTTAGTTATTTTTATAGTTTCAGCTTTAAAAGCAAACTCGTGACCCTTAGATCGCTATCTAGTGGGAACGAGACGCTTTATCCACTCGCAGCCAGGAGTTATTGATGAATCCTTGGTTCCATTGCGACGTGATGAAGTATATATATCCATTTCTGTGCAAATTTGAATTGTGCAGGTTTATGAGCTACTCATATGTGAGCCTAGGAATTGTGGGATTCATGATCAAATCGATCAGGATCTGATTCCCATAATGGACAAACTCCAGTTTACAAATGTACCGTACCAATTTTTTCTGTAAAATGTACATACATAGACCTTAAAACGGTTATCCGGATTTAAGTTCTCATCATAATGAAATGTCAATTATCGTGTCAGCGTCCCTCCGATGGTTTTCATACCCATGAGGAGACCGACACTTGTCTATTTCTGTGGTCGAGGATGCTTCGCAGCCCGACAAATCACCATTCGCATGAAGCCTTAAGGCTATAAAGATAAAAAAATTAAAAGTAGCGATACGCTTCAATTCCTATGGCAGCGTAAGGGTTTGATAAACCAGCTTTCAAAACATCATTTTCAATCAAAAGAAAAGCTTTTGTTAATCAAATTAAATGCTTTTGCAAATCAAATCAAAGACTGATTTTCAAATTAAATCAAACCCTTCGTATATAGGCTCAACGAAGTCTGTCAAAGCTTTCAATCAATCAAATCAATAGGCCTAATTTTCAAACAGCATTCACTCATGCATTCACAGTTTTAAGAGAAATATTGAAAAGATGCGGTACCGTTTTACACGGGAGTCGTGGGGTGCCTAACACCTTCCCCACACTTAACCAAGCCCCGAACTCAAAACTCCGATTTCAAAGATCAAGTTTTAACAGTGTCCAGCAATTGGGCCTCTTTTCAAATCAAACTCGGTTGAGTTGGTACAACCATATTCCAATCTACCAACTGGCGACTCTAAACGTTGAAATCGTCTACATAAACACATGTTTGCCTCTTTCCTAAAAAACCCTTCAAAACTTTTTTCCTAAATAAAAAGAGTGGGGGTAGAGAAAACTCAGGAAGATCGATTTGAGGAAACTCGGGTTCCGAACCGACCCGCGGGGTTCTTAAATTTTCCAACGTCGACAGTGCTCAATTATCAATCAATAGAAAAGTAAGGATAAATCAGAATCATACCCTTGTAGAAACTAGATTTCACAGGTACGAGTTCTACTCCTTACTCTTCATGATCTCCTTGAATCTTCTGAATTGATTCTTTCCTTTGATCAACGTTAGCCACCCAAGTGTTTGGCCTCTAGAGGTGATCCACTAAGGAAGAGGAATTCTTCAAGAAGGAGGGTGGTTGGCTAAACCCTAGTTTTCTATTCTCTGTAGAAAAAAAAGTATTCCCCAACTCTTAGAATTACATCTACTGATATCTAATATAAGACTCCTCTTATATAGATATTGGTTAACCCTTCTAATCTAATTAGAAATTGGGCTTCATTTAATTAATTAATTAAACTTTTTTAATTAATTAGGCTTCCCAACATATTGGGATTAATTAATTAAACTCCTTTAATTAATTTGCCTTCTAATCTCATTAGAAATATTTGAGAGTACCAATATTAAATTAATTCCTAAACTCCTTTAGAAACTAAAATAATAATAATTGTAATAATATTAATAAGACTCCTCTTATTAATTTATATTTAATATTTCAAAAATATTAAATAATAAATATTAAGCTATTTAATTTATTTTATCATCATAGATTAAATTAATTACACTTAACATATTATTATGATTATGCCATTACTTTCTTAAATAATTATTCTTCCTTTTATGGTGTGACTCTTTAAGTTCTCCATATTAAATCGGTTGTGAATAAATCAATTAGAACAATTCTAATCTTATTTAAATAAATAAATTAAACTAATAATCTATTTAAATAAATAATATTTATTCTACAATAGGGATAAGTCTCCCCAGTGATCAACGACTTTCCAGATAATATAGATTCCAACCTTAATCATAAAAGAACCTGTGAATTAATAGTTACCGTACAATTCAATCCTTCTATCATACAATGTTCTAATTAAATATAAGACATGGAATTATTGTCAAGTCTTATTTTATTTAATTATATGTATTTCGATTAAAAAATGCACAACTCCCAATAATGCTAATTAGAAACTCCTTTCTAATTTTATTTTTCATTGGCAAAGGACTACTGAGTTGTCATTTAACGAATCATATAAGACATGTCTCTTCTTTTACTAAAAGTGGTAAATTCTTTATTGATCATTCATTATCTCCATATGTAACTTATTATACCCAAGCATACCCTTTGATATACCCTAAGGGTCTTAAGGAATAAGTCAAAGTATAATTCATTACATACAAAGATACTATGATGATCTCAAGTCCAAGGATCACTTGTACTACTATCACATTAGGAATTCCTATTGACATGCAAGTAAAACTCCATTAGGTATTCCATAGCGAGTCACGTTCAGTGATTTTATTCTCTAATAAGCACCTACATACTTGCTTTATTGTCTCCACAGTTCTAGCACGGTCAGCGCTGGTTTGGGCGCGGTCCACGCAGGTCTGTTTTTAGATGCGACATCCTTTGGTAAAATTATCATAACTTTTGATCCGGAAGGAGTTACGGGGCCTGCTACCTGTCAAATCGAAGCTGTCGACGAGATCTACAACTTGTATTCTTTTAGCATTGACAGATTTTGATTGGATCAAGGTTGAAATCGGCTCCAAGTTACTGCTATGTAAATTTCAACTTCCAAACTCTAAGGTTTCAACTTCCTCTTAGTAAAAAGGTCATAACTCTTTCATATGAACTCTGATTTGGACGATTCAAGATGTTACGAAAAGCTAAGGAATATCTCTACAATAAAATCCAAGTCCCAAGCCAAGACCATGAATCTAACTTAGCATTAAAAACCCCAAAACCTTCCCGTTTTCCTCGTTTCATCTCCATTTTGACCTGAAACCCATAAACAAACCTATTAAGCCCTTGTTAACAACCAAACATGCAATAGACTACGCATAAAGGAATCAAAATAAATGAATATCATGCACTCGTCAATTCACAAGTTGGATATAATTCATAATCAGATAGCTCTAAGAGCTCATCCTTATGCAACTTGGATAATCTTGTTTCATTGATATGACCGAGTCTACCGTGCCACATATAGGTATAATTAACATCATCACTTTTCTTTTTCTTAGTTCGTTCTTTTTGAAGTATATTTTCATGCAAGTCAAGTATATAAAGTCCATTTCGCTGATTACCAACACCATAGAAAATATTATCTTTATAAATAGAATAATTGTTGTTCTTTATTATGATGTCAAATCCATCCATATCTAATATGGAAATAGAAATTATATTTCTAATGATATTAGGAACAAAATAACAATTATTTAAATAAATGGACTTTTTCGTAGGCAGTGCCAAACAATAAGTGCCTACAGCTAATGCAGCGACCTTTGCTCCATTTCCCACTAGTAGGACAACATCATCCTTGTTCAGCTTTCTACTTCTGACCAGTCCCTGCACAGTATTACAAATGTGAGAACCACAGCCGGTATCCAATACCCAAGTAGAATTTTAACTTTCTAAAAAATTAATTTCAATTATGAACAAACCTTGATTAGAAGTCAAAGCATCTCCAAGCTTCTTCTCTGCCAGAAACTTCTTGTAGTTTCTCTTCCAGTGACCCGACTAGTTGCAATGGAAGCACATTCTTTTGCTAGTTGGATTAGGTTTCTTTTGTTCCTTTATGTTCACCTTGCCTTAAGCCTTCTAAGATTTCTTCTTTTAAGAAGATACATTGGGCATCTTCCTTTTCTTGGAAGAATCCACCATTAAGACATGGTTCTTCTTGGATGAGAAGTGACCTCCTGCAGTTTTCAACATGTTAAGTAATTCAGGCAAGCTGACATCTAACTTATTCATGTGGAAATTAACAACGAACTGCGAGAAGGTCTCAAGAAGTGACTGCAAGACTAAGTCTTAACTCAACTCCCCATCTATGACAAACCAAAGTTATCCAAGGCGTTCAATCAGATTGATCACCCTTAGGACATAAGTCTCAACGGCTATGCCCTTGAACATCCGAGATCGGAAGAGCTCCTTAGATATATCATATCTAGAAGTCTTACTTTGTTCACCATACAACTCCTTGAGGTGAAGCAACATGGTAGGAGCATCCAAGTTTTCATGCTGACGCTGAAGCTCGTTATTCATGTATGCGAGCATGATGCATTAAGACACAGATGCATCACCTTGCCACTTTACAATAGTGGCAATCTCTTCCTCATAGGCTGATTCTGGAACAGTTTCAGGGACAGACGAATTTAGGACATAAGAAATCTTTTCAGCAGTGAGAACTATTCTCAGATTTCTTAACCAGTTCGTGTAATTCGGTCCGATCAGTTTGTAAGCATCAAGTATGCTACGCAATGAAATTAGTAATTTTGACATTTTTTAAATTTCTGCATGTGAAAAGACAACATTTTAGCAAACATTCATTTAATTAATTTTATATATACCAAAATAAATTAGGTCTTATTTTAAATTGGTATCTCCCACTATTTTCTTCAAACCATATTACCGTCACCTATATAGTTCGGCAACATCTAATTAAAGATTTGATAGTGAGAATAAGGATCACATTTCAAATTTATATAGCTTTGTGTGTGCACAACAAATCATATATAAATAAATAGGTAGACAACTCTAGCTTGTCAATTACATCAACATGTAACTCCTTGTATTCTGCCTCTTAGATAATAATGGTCAAGTGTGTGCACATCCGAACTAAAATGATTTAAGTTAAGTCCAACCTAACACTCTATATATTCAAAAAAGAAAAATATCGTCCTTGTGTGTGCACAAAAAAATAATATTGTTCAATTTTCTTTATAAGCATCAAATGTGATTAAATTAATATCTTAATACTTGTCTTGTGTGTACACAATAAACTCATATTAAATATTTAATACTTTATTAATTTTATCATGCTAGAAGGTGACGTTCGATATTCCAAATATCTTTGAATGCTTTAGACTTAATATGATTTCTTTGAGTAGTTTGTTATTATTTATCTCATCTTGTTTAGGGTGCATGCACACACACACACACACACACACACACACACACACACACACACACACACATATATATATATATATATATATATATATATATATATAAAATACGCAGTCATTTTATTAAAACATGCGAAACATATTTGCATAAAATATAATATATATAATACTAGCATGCACATATAGAATACTATATTCTACCCAGATTGATTATGGACTTTTATTCTAGTTTTGTTCATTAGAGCCACCAAGTGAACCAATAGGTCAAACCTAGCAGTGCAAGAATTTAAATTTAAGCGTAACTATTACATTTAAACCCGGGCTCCATTACAAACGAGTCTTCACGCGCTCCTTGGTCTCCAATTTCTTCAAGATAATTATAACTATTCCTATTACATAAACTATTTAAATTAAATAGAAACCTTGATCAGCAGTCAAGGAGAAGTACATAGGAGCGAGATAGAATTTACATCAAGAAAAAATTAGAGAAGACGAGGTACGCAGACCCCATTTAATAAAACTCATACATTCAAGCATTCAACTAAAATAAATTCAATCTCATTGGTCAATAGTCTCATAATCAATCCCATTTATTATCATACATATCACCATATGCATTAATAAATAAACATTCATATCATAAATAATAAAATCATTCCATATATAGATTGATGCCATTTAATAGGCAAAAGTTTTGCTAAATTTTTATTTTAAAACAAAATAAACCTTTTTATTTTAATTAAAAACTAAATTCAAATTAAACACCTTTAATTTTTAACAATCTGAAATCATAATTCAGATAAAATAAATATTTTTATTTTAAACTTTTATTAATTAAATAAACCATTTACTTTAATTGAACAAAATTCAAATTTCAAAATCTGTAGTGGCGCGCACGCACCCAGATTAAACTGGGACGCGACAGGGCAGCGCTGTTGGCTGGATCCTGTTTTGCAGACGGCGCGCTAGCGCCCAAAATGAACTGGGACGCAGAGCGGCCGCACTGTTAGTCGCAGAATTTGCAGAAATTGATTTTTGTCCAGAAAATTTGATCCAATCTCACATCAATTCATACATAGAATTATAAAATTGATAATTAGCACAAAGTTAGGCTCTGATACCACTGTTGGTTTTATATGTTACGCATATAAGTAATCAAATCACACATTAAGGGCGAAAGAGCAATAAATTAAGTTTTAAAATTTTATACAAACCCTCACCAAGATCGTGCTTTGTGCTCAATTATCAATCAATAGAAAAGTAAGGATAAATCATAATTATACCCTTGTAGAAACTAGCTTCCATAGGTACGAGTTCAACTCCTTGCTCTTCGTGATCTCCTTGAATCTCCTGAATTGATTCCTTCCTTTGATCAACGTTAGCCACCCAAATGTTTGGCCTCTAGCGGTGATCCACCAAGGAAGAGGAATTCTTCAAGAAGAAGGGTGGTTGGCTAAACCCTAGTTTTTTATTCTCTGTAAAAAAAAAGTACTCTCCAACTCTTGGAATTACATCTACTGATATCTAATATAAGACTCCTCTTATATAGATATTGGTTAACCCTTCTAATCTAATTAAAAATTATGTTTCATTTAATTAATTAATTAAACTCTTTTAATTAATTAAGTTTCCCAACATATTGGAATTAATTAATTAAACTCCTTTAATTAATTTGCATCTTAATCTCATTAGGAATATTTGAGAGTACCAATATTAAATTAATTCCTAAACTCCTTTAGAAATTAAAATAATAAGAATTTTAATAATATTAATAAGACTTCTCTTATTAATTTATATTTAAATTTTAAAAATATTAAATAATAAATATTAAGCTATTTAATTTATTCTATCACTATAGATTAAATTAATTATACTTAATATATTATTACGATTATGCCATTGCGTACATTCTTAAATAATTATTCTTTCTTTTATGGTGTGACCCTTTAGGTCTCCATATTAAACCGGTTGTGAATAAATTAAATAGAATAATTCTAATCTTATTTAAATAAATAAATTAAATTAATAATCTATTTAAATAAATAATATTTATTCTACAATAGGGATAAGTCTGCCTAGCGATCAACGACTTTTTAGATAATATAGATTTCAACATTAATCATAAAAGAACCTGTGACTTAATAGTTACCGTACAATTCAATCATTCCACCATGCAATGTCCCAATTAAATATAAGACATGGAATTACAGTCAAGTCTTATTTTATTTAATTATATGTATTTCGATTAGAAAATGCACAACTCCCAATAATGCTAATTAGAAACTCCTTTCTAATTTCATTCTGCCTTAGCCAATGACTACTGGGTTGTCATTTAACGAATCACATAGGACATGTCTCTTCTTTTACTAAAAGTGGTAGATTCTTTATTGATCTTTCATTATCTCCATATATAACTTATTATACCCAAGCATACCCTTTGATATACCCTAAGGGTCTTAAGAAATAAGTCAAAGTATAATTCATTACACACAAGATACAATAATGATCTCAAGTCCAAGGATCACTTGTACTACTATAACATTAGGAATTCCTATATGACAGACAAGTAAAACTCCATTAGGTATTCCATAGCGAGTCACGTTCAGTGAACTTATTCTCCAATAATTACTTACATACTTGATTTAGTGTCTCCACACAAATGTGATAGTAGTGTGCATACAAGTCAATCATGTATGATGATAAAGCACATACTTTGTTAATAATCTTATTTATTTATTAATAAAATATTCATTTAAGGCATTTAATTATCTACATGCTGCTATTTTTATAATATATAAATAACTCATAGTTTTAAGCAATGCTTTTAGAATCATGATGCTGATCATGCTAATGAGATCTAAATTCTTAGAAAGCTTAAAAACTAAAATAGTTCCCAATCGTGGGATTACTAAAATGAGGATTAGTAAATCCTGATAGATTGGTACATATGTTGCTTGCTCATTGGATGAGGATGACTAATCTCATGGTCATTTGTGTGGAGACACTAAAGCAAGTATGTAGGTACTTATTGGAGAATAAGTTCACTGAATGTGACTCGCTATGGAATACCTAATGGAGTTTTACTAGCCTGTCAATAGGAATTCCTAATGTGATAGTAGTACAAGTGATCCTTGGACTTGAGATCATCATAGTATCTTGTATGTAATAAATTATACTTTGACTTATTCCTTAAGGCCTTTTAAGGTGTATATAGGGTATGCTTGTGTACATATGGAGATAATGTATGATCAATAAAGAATCTACCACCTCTAGTAAAAGAGGAGATATGTCCTATGTGATTCTTTAAATGACAACCCAGGAATCCCTAGCCAAGGTGGAATGAAATTAGAAAGAGGTTTCTAATTTGCATTATTTGGAGTTGTGCGTTTTCTAATCGAAATACATATGATTAAACAAATTAAGACTTGATAATAAATCCATGTCTTATATTTAATTGGGACATTGTATGGTGGAAGGATTGAATTGTACGGTAACTATTAACTCACATGTTCTTTTATGATTAATGTTGAAATCTATATTATTTGGAAAGTCGTTGATCGCTAGGGAGGCTTATCCCTATTGTAGAATAAATATTATATATTTAAATAGATTATTAGTTTAATTTATTTATTTAAATAAGATTAAAATTATTCTAATTGATTTATTCACAACCAATATGGAGAACCTAAAGGGTCACACTATAAAAGGAAGAAGAATTATTTAAGAAGAAAATGGCATGATAGTAATAATGCATTAAGTGTAATTAATTTAATCTATGGTGATAGAATAAATTAAATAGCTT
The DNA here is from genome assembly GCA_020205555.1 of Panax stipuleanatus. Taxonomy (NCBI): domain Eukaryota; kingdom Viridiplantae; phylum Streptophyta; class Magnoliopsida; order Apiales; family Araliaceae; genus Panax; species Panax stipuleanatus. Next base: position 18,004,651 of record CM035124.1, read on the forward strand.
AATATTTATTATTTAATATTTTAGAAATATTAAATATAAATTAATAAGAGGAGTCTTATTATTATTATTATTATTATTATTATTATTATTATTATTATTATTTTAATTCTAAAGGAGTTTAGGAATTAATATAATATCAGTACTCTCTCTCAATCCTAATAAGATTAGGATATAAATTAATTAAAAGTGTTTAATTAATTAATTAAATAAAATCCTATTCTAATTAGATTAGGAGGGTTAACCTAATATCTATATAAGAGAGTCTTATATCAGAAATTATGTACGTGAATTTTTCCAAGGGTTGGGAGTACACATATTCTATAGAGATAGAAACAAGGGTTAAGCCAATAACCCATCTTCCTGAGTTCTTCATCTTCCTTGGTGGATCACCGTTAGAGGCCAAACATTTGGGTGGCTGATATTGATCAAGGGAAGGTGCCACTACAGAGAAATCAAAGGAATCAAAGGAGTAGAACTTGTACCTGAGGAAGCTTGGATCTTCAAAGGTATAATTCCATCTTCTTCTTTTATGTATTAACTGATAATTAATGCACAAGAAAGATCATGGTTAAGGGTTTGTAAGAAATTTTTAAAATCTATTTTTCATCCCTTCCGCTGCGTTTATGTAATTTAATTGCATGCTTATGTTTCTAGCAAATCCAACAGTGGTATCAGAGCCAATCTTGTGCTAATTATCAGTCTATGTGATTCCATACATGTATGATATGCGATTGGATCGAGTTCTTGGGCAACAAACAAATTTTCTGAATCTGCGAAGCTTCGCCGCTGCGCCGGTGCAAGCCCTTCTTGCTGCGCAGCTACGCCGATGCAAGCCCTTCTTGCTACGCAGCTGCGCCGGTGTCTGTTCCTGATTTTCATGCTGCGCAGCTGCGCCGGTTCCCTTTATATTCCTGGCGCAGCTGCGCCACTGGACAGGAACTGGAATTTTTTTTTATATTAATTAAATGAATAGTTTATTTAATTAATAAAGGTTTAAAATAAAGATGTTTATTTTATATGAAATGAGATTTCAGAACTGCTAAAATTAAAGAGTTTAATTTGGATTTGTTTTTAAATGAAATAAAGGAGTTTATTTTTTCAAAAACAAAGTTTAGCAAACTTTTGCCCATTAACTGATATTAATACATATATGGAATGATTTTATTTTCAGGGGATGAATGGATGTTTTATTGATACGTATGATGATGATATGTATGATAATAAAAGGGATTGATTATGGACTATGACCAATGTGAATGGATTTTATTTTGGATGAATGCTTGAATGTATTGGTTTTATAAAATGGGGTCTGCGTACCTCGTCTTTTCTGGTTTTCTTCTTATTGTAAATTCTATCTCTCTCCTATGTACTTTCCCTTGACTGTTGATCAAGGTTTCTATTTAAATGAAATAGTTTATGTAGTAGCATTAGTTAGAAATTTTGAAGAACTGGAGATCAAGGAGCAAGGAGCGTTTGAAGACCCATTTGTATGGAGCCTGGGTTTAAATGTAATAGCTACGTTTAAATTTAAATTCTTGCACTCCTAGGTTTGACCTTTTGGTTCACTCGGTGGCTCTAGTGAACCAAACTAGAATAGAAGTCCATAATCAATTCGGGTAAAATATAGTATTCTATATTGCATGCTAAATATTATATATATTATATTTTATGCAAACATGCTTCGTATGTTTAATAAAATGACGCGTATTTTATATATATATGTGTGCATGCGCGCTAAACAAGATGAGACAAATAATAACAAACCCCTCAAAAAAATAATATTAAGTCCGAAGCGTTCAAATGATATTTAGAATATCGAACGTCGCCTTCTAGCATGATTAATTAATAGAGTATTAAATATTTAATATGAGTTTGTTGTGCTATCCATAAGGCGAGTATTGAGTATTTAAGATGTTAATTAATCACATTTGATGCTTATCAAGAAAATTGAACGATCTAGTCTTGTTGTGCTATCCACAAGGACGAACATTTTTCTTTTTTAAATTTATGAAAGTGCTAGGCTGGACTTAACTTAAATCATTTTAGTTCGGATGTGCACACACATAACCATTATGATTTAAGAGGCAAAATAAAAGGAGTTACATGGTGATGTAATTGGCAAAAGTTGTCTACCTATTTAATTGTATATCGCTTGTTGTGCTATCCATAAGGTTATATACATTTGAAAATAGTGGGAGATATTAATTTCAAATAAAGACCTAAATTTATTTTGGTATGCAAAATTAATAAAATGAATGTTTGCTAAAATGTTGTCTTTTCACATGCAGAATTTTAAAAATGTCAAAATCACTAATCTCACTACGAAGTATACTTGATGCAAATAAGCTTACCGGGCCGAATTATGAGGTCTGGCTAAGAAATATGAGAATTGTTCTCACTGCTGAAAAGATTTCTTATGTCCTAAATTCAACTGTCTCTGAATCTATTTCGGAAACAGCCTCTGAGGAAGAGATTGCCACTTTCAATAAGTGGCAAGATGATGCATCTGTGGCTCAATGCATCATGCTCGCATCAATGAATAACGAGCTTCAGCGTCAGCACGAAAAAATGGATGCTCCTACTATGCTGCTTCACCTCAAAGAGTTGTATGATGAACAGAGTAGGACTGCTAGATATGAGATATCTAAGGAGCTCTTCCGATCTCGGATGACCGAGGGTAATGCCGTCGAGACTCATGTCCTGAAAGTGATCAATTTGATTGAACGCCTTGGACAGCTTGGGTACGCCATGGATGGGGAGTTGAGTCAAGACTTGGTCTTGCAGTCACTCCCTGAGACCTTCTCGCAGTTTGTGGTTAATTTTCACATGAATAAGCTAGATATCAGCTTACCTGAGCTACTTAACATGCTGAAAACTACAGAAGGTCACTTCTCATCCAAGAAGAATCATGTTTTGATGGTGGATTCTTCCAATAAAAGGAAGAGGCCCAAGGTATCTTCTGAAAAGAAGAAATCCAAGAAGGCTAAGGGAAAGGGGAAAGAAAAGAAACAAAAGAAACCTGAACCAGCTAAAGGAATGTGCTTTCATTGAAATGAGACGGGACATTGGAAGAGGAACTACAAGAAGTTTCTGGCTGAGAAGAAGCTTGGAGAAGCTTTGACTTCTAATCAAGGTTTGTTTATGATTGAAATTAATTTTTCTGAAAGTCATAATTCTACTTGGATATTGGATACCGGCTGTGGGTCTCACATATGTAATACTGTGCAGGGACTGGTCAGAAGTAGAAAGTTGAACAATGAAGAGGTAATCCTACGAGTGGGGAATGGAGCAAAGGTTGCTGCATTAGCTGTAGGAACTTATTGTTTAGCAATGCCCTCGAGCAAGACCATTTATCTTAATAATTATTATTATGTTCTGAATATTATTAAAAATATTATTTCAATTTTTGTATTGGATATGGAAGGATTTAGCGTTATTATAAAGAACAATGGTTGTTCTATTTATAAAGACGATGTTTTATATGGTATTAGAAATTGCGAAATGGGCTTTATATATTTGACTTGCAAGAAAATATATTTCAAATTGAACAAACTAAGAAAAGGAAAAGAGATGATATTAATTATACCCACATGTGACACTTTAGACTCGGTCATATCAATGAAACAAGATTATCCAAGTTGCATAAGGATGGGCTCCTAGAGCTATCCGATTATGAATCATATCCAACTTGTGAATCTTGTCTCATGGGTAAAATAACTAAATCTCCTTTTAGTGAAAAAGGAGAAAGAGTTACAGAGTTGTTGGCATTGATTCACACAGACGTTTGTGGACCTATGACAACAAATACACGGGGTGGGTATTCTTATTTTATTACTTTCACTGATGATCACCCAAGATTTGGATATGTGTATTTAATGAAATACAAGTCAGAATCATTTGAAAAGTTCAAAGAATTCAAAAGTGAAGTAGAGAAACAAACGGGCAAGAGTATTAAGATACTTTGATCAGATCGAGGTGGAGAATACTTAAGCGGTGAGTTTCTCAATTGTCTCAAAGAAAATGGTATAATCTCACAATGGACTCCTCCGGGTACACCACAGTTAAATGGAGTATCTGAAAGGAGAAATCGAACACTGTTGGACATGGTTCGATCCATGATGAGTTTTAAGATACTTTGATCAGATCGAGGTGGAGGATACTTAAGCGGTGAGTTTCTCAATTGTCTCAAAGAAAATGGTATAATCTCACAATGGACTCCTCCGGGTACACCACAGTTAAATGGAGTATCTGAAAGGAGAAATCGAACACTGTTGGACATGGTTCGATCCATGATGAGTTTTACCGACCTTCCAATTTCCTTCTGGGGATATACCCTAGAAATGGCTGCATACCTACTTAACAAAGTACCTACTAAATCTGCCCCAAAGACTCCATATGAGATGTGGAAGGGGAGGAAACCAAATCTTAAGCATGTTAAGACTTGGGGTTGTCCAGCTTATGTCAAAAGTTTGAAAATGATAAGCTACAGACTAAATCCAATAAGTGTAGATTTGTGGGATACCCTAAAGAAACTATAGGGTATTATTTCTATCATCCAACTGATCAAAAGGTGTTTGTTGCAAAACATGTTGCCTTCTTGGAAAAGGAGTTTATCCATAAAGGGGTCAGTGGAAGTAAGATATATCTTGAAGAAGTTCAAGAATCACAAATTACCACGGATCAAAGTCAGGTATCTGACCAAGTAGAAAAACCTACTGTACCACACCCTGTTCGTAAATCTGAAAGAGTACCGAAGATACCTGAGAGGTATAGATTCATTATAGAGGATGACGATGAGGTACACATCATGAATGATGATAATCATTGAATTACGAATAGGCTATGAGTAATAAAGACTCAAGAAAATGGCTTGAAGCCATGAAATTTGAAATGGACTCCATGTATGAAAACAAAGTATGGACTTTGGTTTCATCACCTGAAGGCATTAAGCCTATTGGGTGTAAATTGGTCTTTAAAAGAAAGACTGGAGCAGACGGGAAGGTAGATATAAAGCCCGACTGGTTGCAAAAGATTTCAAATAAAGACAATGAGTTAACTTTGATGAAACCTTCTCACCAGTAGCTATGCTCCAGTCCAATAGGATTTTGCTTGCGATTGCAGCTTATAACGACTATGAAATCTGGCAAATGGACGTAAAAACGGCCTTCCTCAATGGGAAACTTGAGGAGGATGTGTATATGACACAACCAGAGGGATTTGTTTCAAAGGTTGGAATAAATCAAGTCTGTAAGCTACAACGATCCATTTATGGGTTGAAGCAAGCTTCTCGTAGATGGAACATTCGTTTTGATGAGATAATCAAAGAGTTTGATTTTATCAAAAACGAGGATGAACCATGTGTATACAAGAAGGTTAGTGGGAGCGCAGTATCATTCCTTGTATTATATGTTGATGATATATTACTGATAGGGAATGACATTCCTATGTTACAATCAATTAAAATCTGGTTATCTAAAAACTAAAAACTTGCTCCATGAAGGACTTGGGTGAAGCATTCTATATTTTGGGGATAAAGATCTATAGAGATAGATCTAAAAGGATGCTCGGCTTATCCCAAGGAACGTATATTGATACAATGCTAAAGAGGTTTAGCATGGAAGATTCTAAAAGAGGTCTCATGCCGATGAGCCATGGAATACATCTCTCCAAGAAACAGGCCCCAAAGACACCTGAGGAGAGAGACTGTATGAGTAAGATCCCTTATACTTCTGCAATAGGATCTATCATGTACGGTATGATATGTACTTGATCGGATGTTGCTCATGCACTTAGTGTAACGAGCAGATACCAGTCGAATCCTGGAGAAGAGCACTGGAAGGCAGTGAAGAATATCCTAAAGTACTTGAGAAGGACTAAAGAAATCCAGGTCTCATCAGAAATCTAAACACGTGTTGCGGCGATTTCACTTGATCAAGGAGATCATTGAAAGAGGAGACGTCACCTTGGAGCGTGTGGACTCTCAAGACAACATTGCAGATCCATTTACTAAAGCTTTAACACAACAGCAGTTTGATCGTCACTTAGAGAAGATGGGTATGAGATACCATAGCGATTGGTTTTAGTGCAAGTGGGAGATTGATAGTAGTGTGCATATAAGCCAATCATGTATGATGATAAAGCACATACTTTGTTAACAATCTTATTTATTTATTAATAAAATATTCATTTAAGGCATTTAATTATCTACATGGTGCTGTTTTTATAATATGTAAATAACCCATAGTTTTAAGCAATGCTTTTAGAATCATGATGTTGATCATGCTAATGAGATCTAAATTCTTAGAAAGCTTAAAAACTAAAATAGTTCCCAATCGTGGGATTACTAAAATGGGGATTAGTAAATCCGGATAGATTGGTATATATGTTGCTTGCTCATTGGATGAGGATGATTGATCTCATGGTCATTTATGTGAAGACACTAAAGCAAGTATGTAGGTGCTTATTGGAGAATAAGTTCACTGAACATGACTCGCTATGGAATACCTAATGGAGTTTTACTCGCCTGTCAATAGGAATTCCTAATGTGATAGTAGTACAAGTGATCCTTGGACTTAAGATCATCATAGTATCTTGTATGTAATAAATTATACTTTGACTTATTCCTTAAGGCCTTTTAAGGTGTATATAAGGTATGCTTAGGTATAATGAGTTACATATGGAGATAATGTATGATCAATAAAGAATCTACCACCTCTAATAAAAGAGGAGATATGTCCTACGTGATTCGTTAAATGACAACCCAGGAATCTTTGGTCAAGGTGGAATGAAATTAGAAAGAGGTTTCTAATTTGCATTATTTGGAGTTGTGCATTTTCTAATCTAAATACATATGATTAAATAAATTAAGACTTGACAGTAAATCCATGTCTTATATTTAATTGGGACATTGTATGGTGGAAGGATTGAATTGTACGGTAACTATTAACTCACAGGTTCTTTTATGATTAATGTTGAAATCTATATTATCTGGAAAGTCGTTGATCGCTAGGGAGGCTTTTCCCTATTGTAGAATAAATATTTTTTATTTAAATAGATTATTAGTTTAATTTATTTATTTAAATAAGATTAGAATTGTTCTAATTGATTTATTCACAACCGGTTTAATATAGAGAACCTAAAGGGTCACACCATAAAAGGAAGAAGAATTATTTAAGAAGAAAATGGCATGATAGTAAAAATGCATTAAGTGTAATTAATTTAATATATGGTGATAGAATAAATTAAATAGCTTAATGTTTATTATTTAATATTTTAGAAATATTAAATATAAATTAATAAGAGGAGTCTTATTATTATTATTATTATTATTATTATTATTATTATTATTATTTTAATTCTAAAGGAGTTTAGGAATTAATATAATATCAGTACTCTCTCTCAATCCTAATAAGATTAGGATATAAATTAATTAAAAGTGTTTAATTAATTAATTAAATAAAACCCTATTCTAATTGGATTAGGAGGGTTAACCTAATATCTATATAAGAGAGTCTTATATCAGAAATTATGTACGTGAATTTTTCTAAGGGTTGGGAGTACACATATTCTATAGAGATAGAAACAAGGGTTAAACCAATAACCCATCTTCCTGAGTTCTTCATCTTCCTTGGTGGATCACCGTTAGAGGCCAAACATTTAGGTGGATGACATTGATCAAGGGAAGGAGCCACTACAGAGGAATCAAAGGAATCAAAGGAGTAGAACTTGTACCTGAGGAAGCTTGGATTTTCAAAGGTATAATTTCATCTTCTTCTTCTATGTATTGACTGATAATTAATTCACAAGAAAGATCATGGTAAAGGGTTTGTAAGAAATTTTTAAAATCTATTTTTCATCCCTTCCACTACGTTTATGTAATTTGATTGCATGCTTATGTTTCTAGCAAACCCAACAAAATGATCATGAGATCAATCATCCTCATCCAATGAGCAAGCAACATATGTACCAATCTATACGAATTTACTAATCCCTTTTTTAGTAATCCAACGATTGGGAACTATTTTAGTTTTAAGCTTTCTAAGAATTTAGATCTCACTAGCATGATCAACATCATTATTCTAAAAGCATTGCTTAAAACTATGGGTTATTTACATATTATAAAAACAACATCATGTAGATAATTAAATACCTTTGATAAATGAATACTTTTATTAATAAATAAATAAGATCGTTCACAAAGTATATGCTTTATCATCATACATGGTTGGCTTGTTCAGGGAAGTGCTTTTGTCGTTACTACCCAAAAAGCGAGGAACCTGAAAGAAGTTATCATGGGTAAGCTAATCATAAACTCTTGCGAAGTCTATACCTTATTAGATACCAGTTCTACCCATTCTTTTATTTCATCTGCTTGTGCTCAACGTTTGAACTTGACCCCTGATAATTTAGACTTTGATTTATCTGTTGAAACTCCGTTAGGAGAAACCTTCGTTACACCCACAGTTTACAAATCTTGTTTGATTCAAATTGGCACCCTCACATTACCTGTTGATCTCATCTCTTTGAAAATACTTGCATTTGATGTGATTTTAGGAATCGACTGGTTAACCACTCATCATGCTAAAATTGATTATTTTCGTAAGGTTGTTAGCTTTCATATTCCTAACCAACCTGCTATGCGAATTCAAACAACCAAACCACTAAAATCAATCAATGTCATTTCAAGTCATAAAGCTATTCGTTTATTGAAAAACGGATGTCAAGCTTTCTTAGCCCATATCACCAATTTAAACAAGAATACGTCAGATTTGAATGATATTTTTTTGTTAATAAATTCCCTGATGTATTTCCCAAAGAACTTCCTGGTCTACCCCCAGAACGTGAAGTTGAATTCTTTATTGACCTTGAACCCGGTACAAAACCCATTTCCATAACCCCATATCAAATGGCTCCTATTGAACTTCAGGAGTTAAAGGTCCAACTACAGGAGTTGTTAGACATCGGCTTTATACGTCCTAGTACATCGCCTTGGGGTGCTCCTGTTTTATTCGTAAAGAAGAAAGACGGGAGTATGCGACTTTGTATTGACTATCAGAAGTTGAACCTAGTCACCATCAAGAATAGGTATCCGTTACCTCGCATTGATGACCTGTTCGACCAGTTGCAAGGTGCTAAATTCTTCTCAAAGATCGATCTTCGTTCTGGATATCATCAGTTAAAGATTAAAACTGATGACATTCCAAAGACTGCTTTCAGAACTCGATATAGGCACTATAAATTCTTAGTCATGTCTTTTGGATTGACTAATGCTCCTGCTGCTTTTATGGTTATGATGAACCGTGTATTCAAGGAATATTTGGATTATTTTGTGGTTGTCAATATTGATGACATCCTCATTTACTTCAAAAGACGTGAAGATCATGAGCACTACTTGAAGCTGATACTTCAAAAGCTTCGTGAAAACAAGCTATATGCCAAGTTGAAGAAATGCGAGTTCTGGCTTGAGGAAGTAGCATTCCTTGGGCACGTATTATCGAAACATAGAATATCAGTTGACCCGGCGAAGATTGAAGCAATACAAAGTTGGGAACAACCTAAGTCGGTAACCCAAGTACGTAGCTTTCTGGGCTTAGCTAGTTATTATCAGAGATTCGTGGAAGGATTTTCTCGAATTGCTACTCCATTAACTTAGCTAACTCAAAAAGATACAAAATTCAGATGAAACGAGGAATGCGAGAAGAGCTTCCAAGAGCTCAAGAGGAGACTCATTTCAGAACCTATTCTGACAATACCATCTGGTTCGGATGGATTTGTCATCTACAGCGATGCTTCAGGCAAAGGGTTAGGATGTGTTCTCATGCAACATGGGAAAGTGTTAGCCTATGCCTCGCGACAACTCAAAGAATATGAGAGGAATTATCCTACTCATGATCTAGAGTTGGAAGCTGTCGTTTTTGCGTTAAAGATCTGGAGACACTACTTGTATGGGAAGAAAGTGGAGATCTATACGGACCATAAGATTTCTTCACTCAAAAGGAACTCAACATGCGGCAACGACGTGGCTCGAGCTGTTGAAAGATTACGACCATAACATCCAATACTATCCTGGAAAAGCAAACGTGGTAGCTAATGCGTTGAGTAGAAGATCATATGCGGGAACGAGTGCGATGATGTCAACACAAAGGCCCATTTTGTATGACTTACAAAGGATGGAGATAGAGTTAAAAACTCCAGGGACCCACGTGAAGATGTTAAATATACGCGTAGAACCTAGCTCTAATTGATAAAGTTAAAGCTGATCAAGCTATAAACCCGGAGCTGATGAATATGAAGAAGAAGGTGCAAGAAGGTACTATTCCAGAAGCAAGAATTGATGAAGAAGGAATACTTCGAGTCAACTCCAGACTTTGTGTTCCTAACGACTCTGATTTGAAATATAAAATCATAATGGAAGCACATAACACACCGTTTACAATCCACCTTGGGAGTACCAAAATGTATCTTGATCTTCGTCATACATTTTGGTGGAGCAATATGAAGAGAGAAATACGGAGTTTATCTCAAGGTGTTTAACGTGTCAATGTGTCAAGGCGGATCATCAAGTGCCAAAAGGTCCATTACAACCACTTGAAATTTTAAAATGGAAGTGGGAACACATCAACATGGATTTCGTTACGGTCTTCCTAAAGTTTCTCAAGGCATAGATGCAATTTGGGTTATTGTCGATATATTAACCAAGTCTGCTCATTTCTTGCCTATACGAGAAACTTATTCACTTAAACGTCTTACTCGTATGTACATAAATGAGATTGTAAGATCGCATGGAATGCCAGTATTCATAGTTTCGGATCAAGACCAAAGATTCACTTCACAATTTTAGGTCAGCTTGCAGAAAGCTATGGGCACCGATTTACGATTCAGTTCTGCATATCATCCTCAAACGGACGGGAAATCAAAAAGGACTATTCAAACTCTTGAAGATCTATTGAGACTCTATGCTCTAGACTTCAAAGAAAGTTGGGATAAGTACTTACCATTGGTGGAATTTTTATACAATAATAGTTATCAAGCAAGTATAGGCATGGCTCCATTCGAGGCGTTGTATGGACGAAAGTGTCGTTCTCCAGTATGCTGGGATGAGGTGGGTGAAGCAATATTGTTGGGACCAGAGTTAGTACATATGACTATGAAAAAGATTCAAATGATCCGACAACGTATACAAACAGCACAAGATCGACAAAAGAGTTATGCTGATCTTCATCGAAGGGACGTGGAATATAATGTCGAAGACCATGTATTGTTACGTGTTGCTCCATGGAAAGGAGTTACGAGATTCGAAAAGAGAGGAAAGCTCAACCCACTGATTTATTGGTCCATTTAAAATCCTCGATCGAGTAGAAATTGTGGCCTATAGACTCGCCTTACCTCCAAGCATGTCTCGTATTCATAAAGTTTTTCACATATCCATGCTTCGAAAATATGTGAAAGACTCCAACCACATTATTGAATTAGAACCAGACAAGATAGCCGAAGATTTAACGTATGAGGAGGTACCTGTCAAGATCTTAGATAATAATGAACATATTCTACGCTCAAAGATTATACCTCAAGTCAAAGTTTTGTGGAGAAACCATAATATCGAGGAAATGACATGGGAGTTAAAATCGGAAATGAAAGCAAGGTATCCTCACCTCTTCGAAATTCCAAGTACGTACGTCAATTTTGAGGATGAAATTTCATAAGGTGGAGAGGTTGTAAGACCCCAACTTTTTATGAATAAGATTTAATTTCCTCTATATATTATTTTAAATAGTAAGGTGTTGATTTGATAAATGTGATCAGTTATGGGTAATATGTGCAAATTTTATAAAGTAAGCTAGTGGTCATCAAATATTCTTTGTGCCGGGGAATATTCGTTTGGTCAGAGAATATTCTTTTTGTCGAAGAATATTCGTACGACAGCGCAGTCATTGGTGGGCCCCATAACGAAAAACTGTCGGATGAAGAAAACGACAAGAATAAGTTTTATAAAAATAACGGCAAGACTGTTACCGTTAAACTGTTAAAATACCCGGTGGTTAAAGAATAGTAATACGCATTGTTGCACAGTAGCACACGGTATTGCACAGTAATTATTGATTCTTACGTAAGAGGTCACTCATTCAATAATTGTTACAGTAATTACTGTTCAGTATCTTATATTATTAATTCAATAATTGTCACAGTAACCACTGCACAGTATTTCACTTTATTAATTGTCACACATATTATTTAAATGATATTATTAGATAACATTATTGACAATGTCTAAAAAGTTCTGTCGAGGAAAGGGGTTAGGTTATATAATTGTGCGCCAATAAGGAGAAATCCTTATCGGAAAGCCCCTTCTTTCCTAGGAAAGATCTGGTTGTCAATATTGTAATTCTATAATATTAATTATGAATAATAATTGATAAATAAAATAAAAATTATTGATAAGTATATATTTGATTAATTTTGATATTAATGGAGTAATTTTTAGTAGGAGACATTTGTTGAAAGTTGACATTTTATCTTTTTCGATAAAATAATTAATTCAAATATATTATTATAATATTACATTATAATAGTATAATGTGAGAATATAATAGTATAATTTTATAATTTAAATGGTAACATTGTTATAGTAAATTCATGGTATAAAAATAAAATAAGGTGGAAGAAAGCAAATTGAATTTGAATTCTTTTAATTACTATAAATGTTTTTTAAATTTAAAACATGTGTGTGGACATGTGAAAGTGATTATGGTGGTGGATTTGTTTTTTCAAAGTTAGCATCTGTAGGAGCAAATTATCAGAAGTGGTGTGCTACCACTTTCCTATAAATAGGGTGCTTAGTTAATGTAGACACTCGAAATTTTCCTTACTCCAATACGAATACTGTGGGAAGACAAAACCATCAATCAATCCAATCCCGGTACCAATACCAGACTTCCAATCCAAATTCGGCCACCAATGTCGGTAATTCAGTTGAAATCCGGCCACCAATGCCGGTAAACCTAAATCCGGCCACCAATACCGGTAAACTAAAATCCGATCCCCAATATCGGTACTCCAGTCAAATTCGATCACCAATATCGGTACTCCAGTCAAATTCGATCACCAATTGGACCGTCTGTCCAGCTCTGATCTCTAATCGGGTCGTCTATTCAGCTCCGATCTACAATTGGACCGTCAATCCAGCTCCAATCTCCAATCGGGCTGTTAATCCAGCTCCGATCTCTAATCGAACCGTCAATCCAGTTCTGATCTCCAATCGAACCATCTATCCAGCTTCGATCTCCAATCGGACCGTCAATCCAGCTTCAATCTCCAATCGGACCGACAATCAAGCTCTGATCTCCAATCAAATTGTCTATCCAGCTCCGATCTCCAATCGAACCGTCTATCCAGCTTCGATCTCCAATCGGACCATCAATCCAGCTCCGATCTCCAATCATACCGTTTATCCATCTCGATCTCCAATCGGACAGTCTATCCAACTCCGATCTCCGATCAGACCATCAATCCAGCTCCGATCTCTAATCGGACCTTCAATTCAGCATCGATCTCCAATCGAACCGTCCATCCAGCTTCGATCTCCAATCGGACCGTCAATCCAGCTCCGATCTCCAATCGGACCGTCAATCCAGCTCCGATCTCCAATCGGACCATCAATCCAGCTCTGATCTCTAATCGAAATGTCAATCCAGCTCCGATCTCCAATTGGACTGTCTATCCAGCTCTGATTTCCAATCGGACAGTCAGATCAACCCCGATCTCAATATCGGGCTATTAAATCAACCCTGATCTCCGATCGGGCCATCAAGTCAAACCTTGATCTTAATATTGGGCTTTCAAATCAGCCTCGGCGGCAATCCGAAAGGTACAAGTTAGCCCTGGCATCAACCGGGGAGGTACCGATCAACCCCGATCTCAATATCGGGCCGTCAAGTCAGATCCGACATCAACCTTGGAGGTATAGGTTAACCTTTACATCAACCTAAGACGTGTCAAGTCATCCCTGGTCTCAGCCCGGGATGTACAGATTAGCCCCGGCGACAATCCAGGAAATGCAGTTCAGCCCCAAAAATGACCCTTGGAAGCCAAATCCACCAAGGACCACCCCGGGAGGGGAAAAACGGTCTTTTTATCTACTCTCAATCAATTCGGTCAAACTCAAGCCAAATTGATGCCATCGAAGTCAGAATGAACCATAACAATGATCCTGAGTACAAACGACGCAAGACAGCTCAACGGATAAACTGCGGGGAATCGAAGACCTAGTTATGAACCCGTCTTCTGGGACCCAAAAAATGTTTTATGCCAAGTCATTGCTACACTCTCGGTGAGGGCTTTTCGAAAAGGTATCGCACACCTCAAATGGATGCTCCGATCAAAAGTTAAAAAGTTTAACTTCGACTGTGCGTTGTTCGAAGTGCACATACTTCGAGACGACGGAACCCAACACCGCGGGTCCCACCAAGGGAGCCGCACCTCTACCTGCGGTAGCAGTAGGTAGAGTGGAGGCTCCCTGTTCTATAAATAAGAGGCCACCCCCCCCCCCCCTCATTTTCAAGAATCCAGAAACGCAACAAAGCTCTGACAGTTCAATTTTCTGACTTTTACACCTCTTCCAAACCCAAATATTTTCACTTTAACACGTAGATATACCCATATACTACCACATATCAGAAAATAACCGGTAGATTTAGACGTATAGAGCCTACGATTTGGCAAAAAACCCGTGTAGCAGTCCATTGTAAGTATTTTCATGATCAGAAAATGAATATTACTTCTTCGTACTTTTATACACTTGCACATTGAGTTTCGTTTTCCAAAAATGCCCAAAACTTAGTTCTGTGGCCGTTTTCGTCAAAATTTGGTATATTTTTATACATAAACTGATTTTTTGGCATTTCTACAACTCTGATTGACGATCCGTCAGCTCCAGCAGCTTCAATGCACTAGCACACACGTTCTGGCAACTTCGCCGGACTGGGTTATCTTCCCAGTCCGGGTTTGGCCCTTTTTTGTATATATTTAATTGTATATATACTAACATTTCAATTCTGTCAAGCCCAAATGTCAAATCCAAGATAGTTTACCCCTTATATATATATATTTAAGCATATATGAGCGATTTTCACCATCACTGGTCCTCGTATCAGTCTTGGTTGACTACATTTCTGTCAATATATATATATATATATATATATATATATATATATATATATATATATATATTTCAATTCAGTCCGGGCACTGGCGTGAAAATTCATCGCTCTTTATACTGTTTTTGCACACTTCGCCATACTGGGTGATCTCTTCAGTCACTAGTTGACTACGTTTCTGTAATTTACATTCCAGTCTGGCCTGAACTATTTCGTGGCCTTTATACTTTTTTTTTGCACACTTTGCCATACTGAGTGATCTCCCCAGTCACTGGTTGACTAATTTTATGTACATTTACATTCTAGTTCGGCCTGGATCATTATGTGGCCTTTTTACTGCTTTTATATATATTTATGAATATATAAGCAGCCTTCACCATCACTAGTCCTCTTCCCAGTCTTGGTTGACTACGTTTCTGTCAATATATATATATATATTTAATTCCAATCCGGGCACCGGCGTGAAAACCCATTGTCCTTTACAGCTTATATATATATATATATATATATATATATATATATATTGCTTTACTCGCTTTCTATTCAACTGCTGCTGTAAATATTCATCTTATATGAATTGACACTGATATATCTGCAGGCGGACTAGATTTATTTAAATCTCGCCAATTGTAGTTTTTAAACGGTTCAAAACCTCCAGACTGAACCGGGAAGCTAGAATGGCTGAGATTTTCTTAAATCTAGCTTTCTTTCTAGTTTCAGCTTCAAAAGCAACCTCGCGTCCCTTAGATCGCTATCTATTAGGAACGAGACGCTTTGGCCGTGAGGACCGGGATTTACTGAATGAATCCTCGGTTCTTGAAATATTGGGATATTATCTGTTTCTGTACAAATTTGAACTGTGCAGGTTTTGGCTATTTATATGTGAGCCTAGGAATCGTGGGATTCACGATCAAAACGATCGGATTCTGATTCCCATGATGGACAAACTCCGATTTACAAATGTACCCTGCCAGTTTTTCTGTAAAAATGTACATGTAAACAGACCTTAAAACGGTTATCCGGATTTAAGGTCTCTAGATAATGAAAAGATATTGATTGTCATGTCAGCGTCCCTCCAATGGTTTTCATACCCATGAGGAGACCGACACTTGTATATTATGTGGTCGAGGATGCTTCGCAACCCGATAAATCACTATTCACATACAGCCTTAAGGCTATAAAGATAAAATTAGAAGTATCAACAGGCTTCAATTCCTATGGCAGCGTAAGGGTTTGATAAACCAGCTTTCAAAACATCATTTTCAAATCAATCAAAAGAAAAGCATTTCAAGAAAATCAAATTAAATGCTTTTGCAAATCAAATCAAAGACTGATTTTCAAATCAAATCAAACCCTTCGTAGATAGGTTCAACGAAGGAAAGCATTACTTTCAATCAATCAAATCAATAGGCCCAATTTTCAAACAGCATTCACTCACGCATTCCAGTTTTAAAGGAAAATATTGAAAAGATGCGGTACCGTGTTTACACGGGAGTCGTGGGATGCCTAACACCTTCCCCACACTTAACCAAGCCCCCGAGCTCAAAACTTTGTTTTCAAAGATCAAGTTTCGACAGTGTCCAGCAATTGGGCTTCTTTCAAATAAAACTCGGTTGAGTTGGTACAACCATTTCAAATCTACCAATTGGCGACTCTGTAAAACGTTCAAATCGTCGATATGATACATGTTGGCCTTTCTCCTAAAAAACCCTTCAAAACCTTTTTCCTAAATAAAAAGAGTGGGGTAGAGAGAACTTAGGAAAAGAGATTAAAAGATCCGAGTTGTGACCCGACCCGCAGATTTTTCAAACCAACGTCGACAGGTAGTGACTCTGCTAGGGACAGTAGAGGGTTTAGGCCGCTTTCAAATCTTTTCAAACATTTCCCTTTTAAAACTATTGAATGCATGAAATTCTGCATCTCCACAGTCGATGAATAAATGAATGCTGCATCTTTACATTGAATGAATGTGAATGAATGCTTTCCTACTTTTTAGTGCTTCGCACCCATGTCATCATATGCACAATGGTAAGGCACAATGTATGTGAATGTATGTTGTGTGTCCCTTTCACAAGGAGGAAAACCCATTCGGTGATAAGTAATGTCTCTGGGGACGGCTAAGTCTCTGGGGCTCATGAAAATGCACCACCCAGATTCGCTCCAGTTGAACGATTGGATTAATTTTCCCTCTAGTAGATTGCGATGATTTGGGAACCTTCATGCCGAATACAAAGCCGCGGGAGTAACCTAAGATAGGTTAGCCTCTGATTAACCAAATTCGAAGGGAAGCTTCTTCATGCCTTCCTATTTTAATTCCATGTTAAGTCTTCAATTATCGAGGAGCACAATGTAAATATCATAATTAAAGATTTACTTTCCCTGTCAAAATACCATGTCATCCTGCCATCAAAACAACTAACCTCGATTTTGCAGGATCAAATCTAAAAAACACATCATGCATCCTGTCCTTACCTACATCAGGAAATTGAAACGTCTACGTTTTGTTGTAGGTAAAAATTGGTCCTGTCACTAGGTCTAAATCTAAAGCACCCAGTCCATCCACGGACATGGCTTCTAGTGCTCAAGTAGAATCCGCCCCAGTATCCCGGGAAGAGTTCGAAGGACTGAAAAATCAGATAGCTGAGTTAGCCGATTTTCTACGAGAACAAAGCAAGGCCTTTAGAGGGAAACAATCTCAAGCTCACACATAACCAGGAGCATCTGGTGGTTGTGCTGGCGGTCAAGAGACTGAAAAGGCTGAAACTCAGATTCTTGAACCATAAAACCCGGACACGACCAACAAAACCCCTAAAATCACCCCCCCTCGTCAAAGAATAGGAAGCTGGTGACATTATGAAGAAAGTACAACAAATGGAGGAAGCTCTCCGATCAATCAAAGGGATTGGGGCATTCGGTAGTGTCAATTACTCCGACCTCTGTATATTCCCCGGGGCTCGTTATCTTGAAAAATTTAAGACTCCTGACTTCGAGAAATATGATGGAAAGAGAGATCCTTACACACACTTAAAATTATTTATTGGAGAACTCGGAACCTATGCAGAGGACGAGAAGCTTCGAATGCAGCTACTTCAGAAGAGTCTAACCGGAGAGGCGAGAGCATGGTACGCCCGTCTAAAAACCTCCAAAATCCACAGTTGGGAAGAACTGGCCCACGCTTTCCTCGGTCAATACAGCTTCTAATCTCAGCTGGCTCCAGACAGATAACCAAATTACCAAGATCAGGAACAATAACACTGAATCATTCAGAGAATATGCCCAGCGATGGAGATGGGTTGCAGCACAAGTCACCCCAGCCATGACTGAATCTAAAATAGTCATGACCTTCATCGACATCCAAGAAGCGCCTTATTATGAGAGGGTCCTAGCAGGCATAGGAAAACCATTCTCTGAAATGATCAAACATGGAGAAATGGCCGAATTGGGGCTCAAATCCGAGAAGATAAAAGATCTAATCGCCCTCGAAGATGTCGCTGAGCATATCCAGTCCAAAAATTACAGGAGTAATCCCCGGAGGGTGCACAAAAAGAAATACGAGGAAATGTCCTTAGTGATACAAGGACAAAGTCCAAGGGGCGAGTCAAACAGTATGCCCATTCAAAGGAGGAATTATACCCCTTTTCAAAATCCAACACAGCCTAAAAACCCTCCACTCCAAAAAAATATGGAGTTTAGGCGTCGAAGAACCTTCACCCCTCTGGGGAACTCACTTGAGAATGTATTCAAACTTCTGACAGCCCAGAAGAAGATTGTCCAACTCCTTCCACCAAGCAACACTAATGGTCGGAATTTTGACCCAAGCAAGAAGTGTGCTTATCACTCTGGATCTCCAGGCCATGACACCTAAGACTGTTGGTCTCTCAAGCACAAAATACAAGACTTGATTGACAGCGGAGATATTGTGGTCACAAAGCCTGAACAACCCCATGTGCAAGACAATCCTCTACCACAGCATAAAGAGGAGAATGTCAACATGATCAGCACCACAAATGGAGAAGGATCCAATTACCTCCGTTATGTGGGAGAATCAATTCAATCCAACAACACCAGCCTAGATAGTTGGGAAGTTTTTGCAAGGCGATTCCTAATAGAGCAGGAGATCAAGTCTATCAAAGTGCAGATCGAGCAATTAGCAGAACTAGTTGTTTACCAGCATCAGCTCACCAGGAATATGGTGAAACAAATCAACCAGTCCATTGTCAATCGTCCTCCCACACCAGAGATCACTTCCCCGAGAAGTCAATACCAGTCTAATGAGAATGATCTTTGGGCCAACAGGGTGGCCGAAGAAGAGAATCTCCGAGCAGATGGGAAATTCTTATTATAAAGGAACTTCACCAACCTAAATCAATCAATGGAAGAAATCCTACAAATGCTAATCAACGAAGGAATGGTTGCAGACTTGTTACCTCCATTGAACCCTCGAGCCAGAAAATTCAAACCTGACCAAATATGTTAGTATTATTCAAATTCACCCGGCCATGATATTGAAGATTGCTGGGCACTTCATAATTTGATTCAAGACATGATTAAAAATGGGGACCTGATAAGGGGAAATCAAATCCTCGATCTCCCAGAGAATGACACTCTCTAGATCCCACTGTATGGAACCAAAACACAGTGGCTATTATATCCTGCGATGGGGAGTCGACTCTCAAACCCTTAGTACTTCCCGGGAAAGGGCTTCAAGAACTACCAAATCCTGTGAAGGTTGCTGTACCTCAGCCTCTAATCTTACCCTTCAGACCTCAGTATCCAATTAGTCTGAAGTGTGTCCCATGGAACTACAGGGACAATGAAGGCTCCACTTCAAACAACGTTACCGTTGTGCCGAAGGACAATCCCTTATACCTACCTCGGCAGGTAATTAAACCGGTCATCAAAGCAAAAGAGAAGGTGGAAAAAGAGAAAATCAAAGAGTTCCTCAACAAAATGGGACACAATAAAATCAAAATAGTGCAAAGCTTGGAGGACACGCCTAAACAAATGTCCATCCACGACTTGGTCCTATCCTCAGAGGATCATTGTAACATTCTATTGAAAGTACTAGAAGAAGTTCATTTGCCACATACAGTGGACACCGAGAAATTCCGTCACATGATAGAGCACATCTTCAACAGCAATGTGATATCTTTCATTGACGATGATATCCCGGCAGAGGGAACGGGCCACCACAAGTCCCTGCATATAGCTGTAATGTCCTCTGGATATGTGATCAGAGGTGTGCTCATCGATGGAGGATCATCCCTCAACATTTGTCCATATGATACTTTAGAAAGGATGAAGATCAATCCGAACCGGATCAAAACCAGTCATATAGTCACCTGGGCCTTCGATGGATCTCGTCGACAGGCTATACGGGAAATAGAGCTACCTCTAAAGATTGGTCCACATACTTTCTACGTATCTTTTTAGGTGCTCAACATCGCCACCGGATACAACTTATTTCTGGGCAGACCCTGGATCCACATGGCAGGGACAGTGCCATCCACCCTCCATCAACAACTCAAGTACATTATTAACGGCAGCCTCATAACAGTAAATGCCGAACCAAAGTACCCAACCTACATACATAGGGATATACCAGTGATTAGCCTGGATGCGGGGATTGAACCTGCCAGTTTTCAAACTCTAGAGGTGAGCAATACTCAGTATCTACCTATCGGGGCACCAGCCCTAAAACCTAAAGTTTCCACCGAAGTAATGACAATAGGGCAAGAAATGGTATCTTCGGCCTTCCAACTTGGAGAAGGGTTGGAAAGGATAAGCAAGGTATCAAGATGCCAGTCCAAATCCCAAGTCAGACTGGGAGAGCAGGATTGGGATATTCATCCAGGTCAAGCCGCCGGAACCCACATAAACATCCCAAGGCTCATGCCTCCACAATTCTGCTGCCAAACTTCACAAATGCCGGATGGGTGAAACCTACAAGGAAAATCCCGGCTGTGGTATCGGCCATGCTATTCCCTCCAATCATACCTGTCCATGAAAGAAAATCCCTCAAGCCTGAGGCAGACAGCGAAAAGGGAAAAGAAAAGATCCTATACGAAGGACGAGACCTATTCGCTAACATGAGGGTCATTATCAACTACGAAGGCATGAATGATGAACTCCCAGATAGCGACGACGAGGATCAAGTTCAAATTCCTAGCATCAAGAAGGGAAAAGGGAACAGTTCAAAGAAGATCCCTGGCCCTAATATAAAGGATATCTCAGTCATCATCTAAGACGAGACAGATAATCACAAATCTCTGATCCTCCCTGTTCATGAGGATCTGACCTTGGACAACTAGAACAGTGTCCCTTGCCTCAGTCGAAAAGGGTAAAAGGGAAAAGAGTCAATCTGCCCTTAATCATGCTTTCATTTACTGCTTACTTTTGCTTACACAGCAATAGCAATAACTTTTTCATGCTTTACAAATGCTCTGTATGTTTAAGCAGTTGCATATGTGACGCCCCTAGAATAGGTCCAATCAACCTAACCCATTTTGAGTCGCCAAACACATGGTACAGAATCCAAATACAAACTTTTATATCTAAAGGTTGTGAGCAGGACGACCATGCAAGCTGTGAGTGTCAATACAAATCGTATATAATACAAAATATAAACACTCAAATTCAGTCCTCAATAGTTACAATTATTTTCACACTATTATACAAAAATAGTGAGGACTACTACTGCTCTTAACTCTGCCCATCACTCTGTTCCCCGATTAGTCCCTGCAACATTCTCATTTCCTGAAGAGGACAATAGATGAAAAAGGTGAGCTCAACTAGCCTAGTAAAGAATATTATGACTAAGATAATGCAGAATAATTTATCGTTAGTCTTCAATAAATCAGATAAAATATTATGGACAACAAGTTTTAGATCAACAACTGCAGCGAAAATAACAATGCATCAGAAGAGTTAAGTAGAAAATAATATCTACTATCTTCTATGATTTAAAAGTCCGTAATAAATATTTTATCCCTGTAACATCAATCAATAAATATCTTGAATTAAATATTCATCTTTGCACTACGGGCCCAAAGATATTCATTTGTATCACCAGTTGGTTATGTTCATCTCAACACCTGTCCATCTTTGCACTACGGGCCAAAGATATTCATCAGGTAATCATTCATCTTTGAACTACAGGCCAAAGATATTCATCAAATAATCATCCATCTTTACACTACAGGCCAAAGATATTCTTTTGTATCACCATTTAAGACTAAAGATGATGAAAAATATTTTAAAGAACAAATCCAATGGGATAAAGGACAAAAATTAGAGATTCGTAATTTAGTTTATCCAAGTTCAAGAATACTCCATAATAATCAATTGTGGAGCAAAATTTAAGAATGAAGTTCAAAATATGGATCCAATCAAAGATAGGAACCATAACAGACAACTTGGATAAAGAAAAGAAAATTAAATTTTTTGATGAATAGTACCGTATTCATGAATAGTGCAGTACACGTGAAGAGTGTCGTATACGTAAATAGTAACCCCGACATGAAAAGGTAGAAATTTTTATAAGAAAAATCAAACTTCGTGAATAGTACTCGTCAATAGTATCATATTCGTGAATAGTGTCGTATATGTGAATAGTGCCGTATACGTGAATAGTAATCCTGATGAAAACTGTAAAAATTTCACAATAAAATTCATACCAATATTTCGATGAAATGATATTGAAAGAAATAACATCATTTAAAAAAAAAATAACATCCCTTACCATCCCTTACAACAATGATATCCCTTACCTCAAAAGAACAGTACTTCTGACTAGAATATCGGATATAATGTTGAAGAAAACTTATATTGTATAGCAACACTCAAAGTATCGAAATACTCACAAAAATACGCTCGATATTATAGGGAGAGAAAACTTCTAATCCTGGTGTAATTTTTAAATTCTAACTAAGCACCCTATTATAGGAAATAGAAGTGAAGGGACCCAGAAAGTTCAAAGGGAAGTTTTGTATTAGGGGTTTGTCCAACACTATTGGATAGAGTGTGAGAGTCAACCGTAACTAAATTGCGGGATAAGAGTTTTCATGAGGCAGATAATTGGGCGTATTTCGTTCACTCAAGAAGCACGAAAACGTACCAGGATCTTTGAAGGAACTATTGGTGGTCAATACAAGACGAGAAGTTGTAGAATATGTCGACCAATTGAAAAGGACGTCACACTCCCTACCGATAAATATTCGATTCAATTTAAATCAGTTAGCAAAATTATACGTTAAGGAAATCATTTTGCAATACGAAATATCAGTGTTAATAATTTCTGATCGAGACCCGCGCTCCACTTCAAAGTTTTGGAAGAGTTTGCGTAATGAATTTCAAAGGTAACTTGGAATATCACTTACCCTTAGTAGAATTCGCTTATAGTAATAATTATTATACGAATATCGGTGAGCCATCGTACGAAGC
Organism: Panax stipuleanatus; assembly: GCA_020205555.1. Lineage (NCBI taxonomy): Eukaryota > Viridiplantae > Streptophyta > Magnoliopsida > Apiales > Araliaceae > Panax > Panax stipuleanatus. Next base: position 18,028,245 of record CM035124.1, read on the forward strand.
TCTCCACGGAAAAAAGTACAGAACACCGCTATGTTGGGATAAGGTCAGAGAATGACTGGCTTCAATTGGGACCGGATTTAATACGACGAATGGCAGACATTGTGAAGACAAAAGAGCCATATTAGTAGCAGCTCAAGATCAACATGAGAAAAACGTAGATTGACATCGTCATAATCGAGATTTTGAAGACAGTAGTTTTGTATTTCTTAAATGGTTCCCTGTGAGGGGAAGATGAGATTAAGTAAGAAAGAATAATTGAGTCTGAAGTTCGTGAAACCTTTTGAACTATTGCAGAGAGCAGGAAAAGTGGCGTACGAGGTAGCCTTACCTATTGAAATGGAACATATCTACAGTGTGTTTCATGTTTCTGTCTTACGATCATATAAGCCTAATTATAAGCGTGTGATACCCTATGAGCCCATTCAAGTAGGGAAGAATATGACATATGAAGAATTCCTGCCCAAATACTAGATAGGAAAGAACAGATATTAAGAAATAAAATTATATCTTCTGTGATAGAGCTTTGGCGAAACCACGATGCCAAGGAGGCCACGTGGGAATTAGAAGATAGGACGAAGAGGGACTATCCCTATCTATTTGTGTAAACCTTGTACCAATTTCGAGGACGGAATTTTTATAAGGGGGGGGGGGGAGGATGTAAGAACCGTGAATTTCATGAATAAATTTTTTTTATTTGATATAATAAGAAAATGAATACTTATTGGAACATAATGTTTATGAGTTATGAGAAAAGTAATTCGATTATATTAAATTGAATTTATAAGAAAATATGGAGGAATTCAACGAACTTGTAGAATGCCTTGTGTGGCATGAGAATGGAAATGATGATGATTTAATTAATTCAAGAGAAAAATCAATAAGCGAAGGATTAATTAATATTACATTGTTAATTAATTGTTGTTATTAATGAGTAATTTTTAATAGTATGTTATTGGGAATAACAAAACATTTACGAATAAGCAATTGATGAATATAATAAGAGTTATATTTAATTAATTATTTATTGAGTGCAATACATGTGATAGTTAATCATACAATAACGTTATTAAGTGTTATTATGAATAACCAGCTAAGCCCAAAAAGCTACATACTTCGGTCACTGACTTCGGTTGCTCCCAACTTTGTATTGCTTCAATCTTCGTCGGGTCAACAGATACTCCATGTTTTGACACCACGTGTCCAAGGAATGCTACTTCCTCAAGCCAGAACTCGCATTTCTTCAACTTGACATATAACTTGTTTTCACGAAGCCTTTGAAGTACCAGCTTCAAGTGGTGCTCATGATCTTCAAGGCTTTTGGAATAGATGAGGATGTCATCAATAAAGACAACAACGACCTGATCCAAATATTCCTTGAACACACGGTTCATCATATCCATGAAAGCAGCAGGAGCATTAGTCAATCCAAAAGACATGACTAAGAATTCATAATGCCCGTACCGAGTTCTAAAGGCAATCTTCAAAATATCCTCAGTTTTAATCTTCAGCTGATGACATCCAGAATGAAGATCAATCTTTGAAAAGAATTGTGCACCTTGCAACTGGTCGAACAGGTCATCAATACGAGGTAGTGGATACCTATTCTTGATGGTGACATGGTTCAACTCCCGATAGTGAACACAAAGTCGCATACTCCCGTCTTTCTTCCTTACGAATAAAACAGAAGCACCCTAAGGAAATGTACTAGGACGAATAAAATCGATGTATAACAACTCCTGTAGTTAGACCTTTAACTCCTGAAGTTTAATAGGAGCCATTCGATATGGGGTTTTAAAAATAGGTTTTGTACCGGGTTCAATGTCAATAAAGAATTTAACTTCACGTTCTGGGGGTAGACCGGGAAGTTCTTCAAGAAATACATCAGGAAACTCATTAACAACAGAAATATTATTCAAATCTGACGTATTCTGGTTTAGATCAGTGACATGGGCTAAGAAAACTTGACATCCATTTTTTAATAAACGAATAGCTTTATGACTTGAAATGATATTGACTGATTTTAGTGGTTTGGTGGTTTGAATTCGCACAACAGGTTGGTTAGAAATATAAAAACTAACAACCCTACTAAAATAATCAATTTTGGCATGATAAGTGGTTAACCAGTCAATTCCTAAAATCACATCAAATGCAAGTATTTTCAAAGATATAAGATCAACAGGTAGGGTGAGGGTAATCAAGCAGGATTTGTAAACTGTAGATGTAACGAAGGTTTCACCCAATCTCGAGCTATATGACCTTCTTTTTCACAGTTATAACACACCTTGAATTGTTGTGGGCAGTTTGGGCTGATGTGTCCCTCTTTCCCCCATTTATAACATACGACCGGTGGTCGTTCTCCTTCCCTAGAAATAGTTGATGCTGATGCTGACATCTTCACGTTGTCATTGTTGTACCTTCTCTTTTTGAAATCTCCCCCCGACTAGCTTCTTCTACTATCATGGCCACGATTACCACCAGAGTGGTTACCGCTTCTGTCATTATACTTTCCTCCCCGCTGATTGTCATTGCTCCGATGACTGCTGCCACCGGTACAACCCTGGTTGTGGTCCCTCGGTTGAACAAACTCGTTATCTCGCTCTAATAATTGAGCCCAGTTCACAACATCTGAATATAGAGAAATTTTGTGAGAAATGAGGTATTGACGAATTTTGGGTTTCAAACCTCTCAGAAACATCCGCGTCATACATTCCTCATTTTCCACTAAATGAGATGCAAATCGGGATAACTCCATGAACTTAGCCTCGTACTGGGATACAGTCATGTTGTTCTGTTCTAGCTTGATAAACTCTACCTCCTTCATATGATGAATACTTTCTGGAAAGTACTTGTCATTGAACAGTTTCTGGAACGTCTCCCAAGACATCTTGAGTGCGGCAGGCTGGGTACGCTTCACAGATTCCCACCAGTAATCTGCCTCTCCACGGAACATAAAGGTGGCGAATGGAACCTTCTGTTCCTCCGTGCATCCCAAGACATCAAATATCTTGGTAATTTGCTTAACACACATCTCCGCTTTGATCGGATCAGGTTTTCCCAAAAACTCTGGTCGTCCCAACTCTTTAAACTGCTTGGCAGTGACAAGCCGCGAGTTGCTATTATTTTCACCTGTATTTTGCACACGAGTCTCGCTCGTCTGGTTTTGCATGAACTGCAAAAAGCTTCTAAACATCCCATCATTCATCGTTTGATCGGTGGGGTTATTTAAAATAGGAATATTGCCTTCCTGTTGCACGTTCTCCTAGTTGGTGATTAAAGGTGTCTCAACGGTCTCATTCACTCCATTGTTAACATTCTTAGCTGCCATTCTCAAATACTTCCATAAAACAAGGGTTAATTAAACAAATTAACATATCACATATTAACCCTATACTCCGACCGACCAATTAAATACCACATAAGCTTAGGTAGGACACACTAGTGAAGGATTTACTCGTCTCTCCCCTCCTAGTTCTATTCCCTGATCTCCGCCAGAGACCATATCCCTAAGGTCTAATACCAACTGTGACGCCCCCAGAATAGGTCCAATCAACCCAACCCATTCTGAGTCGCCAAACACATGGTACAGAATCCAAATACGAACTTTTATATCAAAAGGTCGTGAGCAGGACGACCATATAAGCTGTGAGTGTCAATACAAATTATATATAATACGAAATATAAACACTCAAATTCAGTCCTCAATAGTTACAATTATTTTCATACTATTATACAAAAATAGTGAGGACTACTACTGCTCTTAACTCTGCCCATCACTTTGTTCCCCGACTAGTCCCTGCAACATTCTCATTTCCTGAAGAGGACAATAGATGAAAAGGGTGAGCTCAACTAGCTCAATAAAGAATATTATGACTAAGATAATATAGAATAATTTATCGTTAGTCTTCAACAAATCAGATAAAATATTGTAACGAATGAGATTTTATATATTATTTTTAAATATTTATTGAATTAAATAAATATTTGATTTGATTTATTTATTGAGTTAAATAAATAAATTATGTGATTGTTGTAGAGTAAGTTAATTAAGTGTTATATATTAATTAAATGAATAATTAATATTTAATTCAATTGATGTATATTGATTTTATGGTATAGTTCTAATTTAATTGAGATAATTAAATTAGATGAAGTTTATGTGATGATTGTTACATGAGATTATAATTAGCAAGTAATTATAATTGTTATGTGGCATTTTTTATGTGGTTAATTGATGTTAGCTTTTAATTAATTAAATTAGAATGTTAAAGATTTAATTAATTAAAGTGTGACATTAAAATATGTGTTAAAGAATTTATTAAAATAAAAAAAAGAGTTTTAAAATTTGTTTTACCCAAACTAGGCCCTTACTTTTGTTTTAAACGATTTTTGCCAAACAGGGCCCTTACACTTGTTTAAATCCATTTTTACCAACCATGTCTTAGTACTAAAATCTATGTTTATTTAAAAAGGGTTGCCAAAAAAAGCCTTATGGCTTTTTAAATTCAAATTGTGTAACTCATGTAATAATTATAATTAATATATTTATTATATGGGTTAATTACTTGTCAGTTATATGTATATATAATATATGTATATCAATAGTTTTACGTTAGTTAGTGTTAGAACAAGAGTTAGTCAGAAGAACAAAACAGAGAAATGATAGAGAGAAATAGAGAAGAAGAAGAGAAAGAAAGAAAGGAAAGGTTGAGAAATCAAAGCAACTTCATCTTCTTCCTATCACTAAGCCAAAGGGTATAATCCTAACCTATAGTTTTTGAAGTTTTATTCTCATGTTCTTCGTACTTTAGTTTTTTGTAAGATATGTTTTCATGTAATTTGTGTAATTATAATTTTTATAGGCTATGTATATGCTCATATATGAATTGTATGCCTAATTAATTGTTTAATTCATATACATGTGATAAACATGAGAAATTCATGTTCTTCAAAAAGTTACAGTGAAAGTATTTTGAAATTTTATATATATGTATAGTTTTTTCTTAAAAATTAAAGGTCATGTTTGATTGTTCATTGTGTTTAAATTAATGATAGGTGATGATAGCATGTTTAAAAATTGATTGACTATGCTTGAAATTGTGTGAATTGGTTTAAAAACAAAAATACAGTGTTCAATTTCATCAAGAACACTTATCAATGGCTTTTCTTCAAAAATTATGAAATTAGTTGTTTTGATTATGTGTTATAATGTTTATATATGTTAAAATCATGTTAGAAGCTTTAAGTTTATGTTTTCTATAAAATTGATATGAATTGTATTGACTGGAATTAGAATTTGATGTGGAAAAATAAACCAATTTGACTTTTTCTCTGTAAAGTTCGCGAACTGTTAAACTGGTCTGCGCAGTGGCGCGGCCGCGCTACTACCAAGGCCATTTGGAGCGCGGCCGCGCTGGTTATGCAGATTGGGCAGAAAGCTATTTTAAAAATATGAAAATTATAAGATTTATTATGTAATAAATTATAAAGCATGTTGATAAAATTAAAATACTAATTGGGCAGTAATGAATTATATTAATAAAATATAATATGTAATTATAATTTGAATAATTATAATTAAGAAAAATGTGTAATTTAAATTATAAATTATTAATTATAATTCAATTAGTGCATGAATTGAAATTGATTATTTATAATCAAAGTAATTGTTTAATTTAAATTATAATTGGTTTAATATATAATTTAATTAATATAAATGTATAAATTTAATTTGATTAATTTTAATCAAGGTACATGTTTAATTTAAATTATAATTTATTTAATTATAATTTTATTTATATAAAATATAATTATAATTTGATAAATTATAATTAAAGTGAATGATTAATTTAAATTATAATTTATTTAATTATAATTTAATTAATGTAAGATATAGTTATAATTTAATTTAATTATAATTAAAAGAATTGTTTAATTTAAATTATAATTTGTTTAAATTATAATTTAATTAATATGAGTAGATAATTATTATTTGATTAATTATGTGAACGTGTGATGTGATTAATTATGTGATCATTAATTATTAATTATTTAATAATTAAAGAGGAATGAGTTAACCTAGATGGGTTAACTAATTATGTGAATTAGTTATGTGATAACTAATTTAGATTATTATAGTTAAATATATATGTGTAGGAAGTGTTAAAGAACGTGAGTTGTAACTGTAACTTGCGTTTGAGGCAAGTTTTATAAACTCAAACTTGTTATTGTTATGCAAGTGTTTTCAATTTAAATATTTATTGTATTTGAGATTGTCCTTTTATTTCTGCATTGGACAAGTTCTTATTTAAAGTTCATGATTTAATTAAAGTGACCTTGACTTAATTGTTCAAGTAAGGTCTATCTTATTTTTCGTATGCTTTAATTTAAATTCTAAAGCATAAGTTATTCATAATTCGTTATTATTGAATTATTCTTGATTGTTGTGAGTCGATTCAACTACTCCTTAGTTGATGGTAGTTGAAACTCTAAATTTCCTTTTAAGCTTATCTAAATTAAACTTTTTTTTGTGCGGACTTGTATCAAATACTAAGATGAACAACCCTATTTACTAGGGGAGGTTACTACGCGGAATCGTTAAGATGTTTGTGCACAATACATGGTACGAAGGGATGATCCCCCTAAGTACGAGTTAAGGTCCATAGACTAATGACTGTTAAAGGTTTTAAATAGAAATGCTTATAACCTAGGACAAAATTCAAGGTCTTACGACCCTCAGATGAATTCTATATTTGAATTTTTAAATGTTGATGAAAGAATTATTATTCAATTCTTTATTGTTGATGAAAAAGTTATTCAAACCTTTTTAAAGATATTCTTTAATGTCTTTGTTATTGTTATATTCTAGTGAGCTGTGTTTGCTCACTCTTGCATATTAAATAACCATTGCAGCTAAGGTTGAAAGTGTTGATGCCCCGTCAACTAGTAAAGGCAAAGGAAAGCTGAACAAGTGACGACTTGTTTTATTTTGAATTTGTAATAAGACTTTATACAATGATTTATTTTTCGCATTAATGTTTATGTCAAGGTTAGATTAAACCCTGGGATTTATTTTGAAAAGTTGTAATCCTTTTGATAAGGAAGATTTTAAGTATTTATAAAAGCTGTAATTTGTTTTGCAAGTATTTATTATTGGATAGATGTATGTTATATTTAGAAAGTGAACACCATATGTGGAAATGAAGTACCCGAATTTGGGGGTGTCCCAGGTTGGTATCAAAGCAGTAGGTTATGAACCTTAAGTGGGGGGAAAACCTTAGGTAGTAGCCGTATAGGAAGATCAAAAAGAAAGTGGTGATAAGTAAAGATAATAAATTACCTTATGTGTTATGTGTTTATGTTCTAATATTCGAAGAGTGACGACTCGATATCACGTAATAATTAAACTTTAAAATTCTTTTGTCAGGATGACGAACGTTGGAGAGTCCTGTCAGGCTAGAGAAGAGTTACCTCCGGTGCCTAAAGAGGAGGAGCCCCGAGACATCCATGTTGTCTGGGAGCAGTTGGTTAGGAGAAAACCATCTCCAGTGATCACCGTAGCTGGTCAGGAGCATGAGCTGACAACTATTCCAGAGGAAGAGGACGAGGATGAGTCAAAGGAGGAAGAGAATCCCGAAGAGGAATTCCCACCTCACACTACTAGTGCTGAGATGTATGAGGCGATCTACGACCGTAACGTGGAGCTTCAGGAGCTGGTCGACGAGAGTCGGACTACCATCCAGCAGCGGGATGAGACTATCGAGGAGATGGATAGTGAGCTAGGAAACGTGCAGTGGAAGCTTATCCACGTAGAAAATGATAGAGACGAGGCACGGGCCGAGTTAGCAAAGCTGAAGCAAGACATCCAAGAGGAGTCGACGAAGCGTGCTAGAGCTGAGGAAACAAGCTTGAGGGCTATTCAACGAGCCGACCGAGCTGAAGATGAGGCTAAAGCCAAGTGGGCCAAACTGAGAGAAACAGAATACGCATTCCATACGGCTATAGATAGAGCATAGGATCGTGTCTTCTATTACCCAGCTTAGTTCCAAGGTTTGCCATGGTACATGGTGGACCTAAGAACGGTGTTTCGGGTGATGGAGGAGGAACGCAGAGAGGCTGTACGACGTCTTAATATGCCTAGATAGAAGAGTCTATATTTATGTGTTTCTTTTTGTAATAAATAAATGTAAATCCCATAATTTGAGATAATAATAGGATAAGTTAATAATGTAATCTTGTAACTTTTTTATTTTAGGAAAGATGATGTGAATAGCAGAAATGCTATCTATTTGATGTTTTATTACGAGTAATGAATAAAAGAATTTATTGATTTGCTATGTGCTCATATATGAACTGAATTATTTAAAATGGTTAAGTATGAACTTAAATACTTAAGAATTGAATAAAAGATCTAATAATAATATTTTCTTAACAAAAAATGCCTCCTAGAAGAAGACCTGTAATACCCGAGAATTTTCATATATTATTAAATAAATATATTAATGAAAATGAGAATTTATTTGAATATAAATAATTTTGTGTTATGAGATGAATTAATTCAATTATATAAATTGAATAATTATAATAATTGAGAAAAATGTGGAGTTTATAATAAACTCGTTGATGACCTTGTATGGCACAGTGACATAACATAAGAATGATTATATTAATTTAAGCGAACAATTAATCTAAATTAATTGTTATTGTAGAATATTAATTAATTGTTATTGTAAAATATTAATTAATTGTTATCGTAGAATATTAATTAATTGTTGTGGAATATTAACTGTGATTGATTAATAATATGTGATTATATTGCAAGAAATATAATAATAATAATGAGCAACGTGTTTATAAATATAATAAGATTTATATTAAAGTAATGATTAATCATATAAGGGTTAATTAAATTGTTATGGAGATTAACAATTATATTGATTGATGAAGGATGTGTGTATATTATTAATTAATATTTAATTAATAAGATGAGTAATTCTATGTGCAAGCATGCGAATTAAATGTGTAACATATAGTAGCTAACTATGTATTATGTGAACTGTAATATAACACTATTATATGGTAAGGCTTATTGAATTATGGGAGTTACATGATAATGCCTATGTGACATGTGAGTATACAGTAAAAGAATATAACATGGATTATATAGGTATAAATTAATTGTACCACATTGACATGTTAAAAGTATATTGTGACTTAAAAGTATATATTATATAATCTAAGTGGACTTGTATAATATATCATGAACATATTGTAAACTATTAATTTTAATAAAGTGAGACATCATGAATATATGGTGAACAATTTAATAATACATGAGATAATGTAATGTTATAACATCCAATTAAATTATACCAGTATGATAAAAATGTACATGAATTATATGTGTACAAGTCACACTTACTACATTATGTGAATCCATGTTAGTATGATCAGAATTACATTGTAACTATAATTATGGCCTAATTATATAGTATATATACATGTAACATGTTTTGGCATAAGTGTTGTGTATATACAAATTCTAGAATGCTGATATATGGCCTTGTCCCAATATAATAGTCACTCTCCTTCCTCTCATTCACGTAAAAACCTCAAAGGCTAGTCTACTTCCTCATTCTTCTCCCAAGCTCAATCCTAGCTCATAATTATATGGGGAGTAGGCACAATGATTTGATTCAACAACCCTTACCAACTCTCCATTAACCTCTATACAATTAAAGTTTACGTTGGTTTGATTTGTGGTATAATCTTATTGCCTGTGTAAGGATTTCTCTATAAATAGGAACTCTTCTCCTTCATATCTCTAATTGCTGAGAATTGCTTGAGTTTGATAAATTGAGAGTTATATATATATCAGTGTTCTTGAGTAGCAGCAAGTTCAGATTCTAGCAAAGGTATAATGACATGATTCATGTTCTTCATTTTCATTCTCTGTCAAAACTTCATTGCTTGTTCCTGTCAAAATCCAAGTTCTTGATCATGTGGAAGTGAAGCATAATTGAAGTATAGAAAGCTTGCCTAGTAGTTACATGGACTTATATACATGTTAAGATTGGAATGTAGTTGGTTTCAATTCTCATTTTCTTGTCAAGAACTCCGTTTTCATTTTTCTGTTAAAGATTTCAATTTCTGATTATGCCAAATTGGACTGTAATTGGATTGAAGGAAGTTTGTTTAGTTGCTATATGGCTTATATACATGTTTGAACTGGAATGTAGTTGTTTAAAAACTATTTTCGTGAAGTCATTTCATGAGTTGGGCTAGAAACTGTCGTGGCTGCCTGCTGTCTGGTGCGAACCAGTAGTGGCGCAACTGCGCAGGTTTAAGCCTGGGATGCGGCGCAGCTGCGCCGGCACCCTGCTGTAGTTTTCTGCATCCTGCTGCAATCTATTGAGTCATGGCATGCTCGTATAGGTTTAAACAAGCTTGGTGTCTGGTTAAACATGTATAGTGATATACCTAGACCTAGTATGAACATATATTGCTATGTTTACATGTAAAGTATATGAAACGACATAAAATTGTGAAAATAAACTAAAGTTTCATGAACGGACGTTAACATATATGAAGCATGTTTATATACTGACCTTGCAAGCACGTTAGTACCACCTAGAGACACATGAAGTGCATGTTAGCTTATCTATATTAGTTCCGTAATAAAATATGAATATGTGAACCTAACTAGTGCTCATTCCTAACAAAAATGTAAGTTTGAAGGTGGATATGGTCATGTAAATGCTATATATTCATTCTGATGTTATGAGCATGTTTAGATAACTTTGAAATGTATGAATGAACCCTTAACTTCTGTTTATATGGTTTGTAAGGAAGCATGAACATGTTAGGCCCTATTAGTAAGATTTACTAATAGAAATACAAGCTTTGCACGTGAGCATTAACATGATACGTGGAGATTTAAATTCTGATATTTATGGACACATGTGATAGTACTCTTAGACTCATTCATGTGTTATGCATGTATATATACCATGATTGGTTGCCGTGATTAAAGTTTAGCGTAAACAAAGCATGTTTTCAAGATAATAACAATGCTAGCTACTTATATGCGATACGAGTACTCATGAGCATGCCTAATACAAGTTATATGAATATCTTATGTGTTTAGAAGCGAGCATGTTAGACCATATGAGTTCGTGTCCTTGAATGGCTTTAAGTATTAACTTAAGAACCTATACCATGTACGATTGGATTTGGAAAAGTTATACAAGCATGAAAGTATCCTTTAAATATGAATACATGCTATGTGATATTATGTGATGTTACTTAAACCCGATTTTGACGGTTAACTTATGAGAATGCCATAACTTGCTAAAATGAAGTATATTTAGTATTGATTGTGATCTTATGTGATATTAATAATATGCGAGTATGTTGCTAATTGTGGTAGTCTCACATGATAGTAATGATGTAAAAATATGATCAACTTGAGAAAAGAGGAAGTTAAGGATAGAAATTATATATAACTGTGTAGCTAGGTTAAAACTTAGCTTATCTGTTAATCATATGTTCATAGATAAAATGTGAAGTTTAATTATATGACTAATGAATATCATATATATACGTAACTGTATTACGATAGGAATTCAAAAGTGTTGATTTGCTTTTCGTGGATAAACTACGCTAAAGGCAAGTTCTCTTACTTACACTCTTTTAAAGTGCAAGTATCCTAAACCCTTGCATTACTTTATTCAACGGATATCGTAAGCGAGTATCTAAACCTTATCTCTTTGGATACAAGTATCCTATCTTTGTATATTGCGAACTAGTTTCCTACTTAATCGTTTGAATTGAATTAGCATACTTGAACTCTTATTTCATTAAAGCTATTATTCATGTTGAACTTAGTATTGTTCTTGAATATTGTGAAAGTGTCTATGCCATTTGATTCGGCTAGACTAATATTATTGAAAAGCGACCCAAACTAATTGATTGGTGCGGGATCTTGTATTTGACTGAGAAGAACAACCTTCTTTGAAGGGAATATATAATTGTCGGAGAACCGACGCGCGCACTTGAGTATGATTGATTGTTATGCATAACGATGCTGCTTTAGGCTGATCACCTGTTATAGCTGTTTTTGTTGGATTTTCAGTTTATTACTGTCAATTCCTGTGGAAGTTCATAGTCTTTAGTGACTGCTCAGTATTCAGTTATCTTAAAATCTTGAATTGATTTATTATTGAATCACATTGATATTATTCTGTCCTTAGCGATTGTTATTGAAAATTTTTGATATTCTTGTTACGCTTGAATTATCAAACCTTGTTATACCCTTTCGAGAATTGAGAATTATATCACTTACCCTTATTGTATATTACTTGCTGGGCAATTTGTGCTCATTCTTGCTTTCCCTAAAACATTTTAGTTAAGGCAGAGCATGGTGAACCTTCGGGCGTTGATAAGGGCAAGAGCAAGGCTACCATCTATCTTGTCTCTTTTATGTTTTAAATATTTTAATATTGTATTAAGATGATGTAGTAAGACTGAATTTGATTATGTTTAAGCTTAAGTTAGATTATGTAATAAGTCGTTAATTGATATCATTATGTAATCTATTAAGTACTGTAGGTTGCGAGACTTGGGGGAATAATTATAATAAATCATTGTAAATTATTCTAGAATAGATTTTCCGCTGTGATTGTGTGATATTTAGTTATTATTATTGCGATGTATTACCATGAGCACGTGATGAACCGAATTCGAGAGACCAAGTGGCGGTCATGGATTTGGGGGAGTCACAAGACCTACATGTCAAAACCCCGAGGGTTAGACGAACAACAATAATGATGGGACGAATCCCAATACGGTTCAGTAGTTGGTGAACCTGCTGATGGGAGCGCTTGCGAATCAGCCGTAAGTGCAGGGCACGACTTTCAAGGAATTTAAGGCAGTAGGACCGCCAGAGTTCCAAGGATCGGTAAACCCGATAGATGCCCAGACGTGGGTAATGGAGATGGAGAAGGTCTTCGAAGTGGCTAGGGTTAGCGAAGACCAGAAGACGGCATTTGCGACTTTCATGTTGAATTCGGATGCTAGTTTCTGGTGGCAAGCCAACAAGACCAGAGTGGGTGAAGGAGTGACACCGTGGGAGCGTTTCAAAGAGATGTTCTTTGAAATATACTTTCCCGTGAGCTTGCAGGATCAGATGGAGGTCCAGTTTCTAGAGCTTAAGCAGGGAGGGATGACAGTGTCAGAGTATGCCACGAAATTCAACGAGCTGGCCAGGTTCGCTACATACCAGGTCAGTACTGACTCTAGAAAGGCGAAAACGTTTGAGCGGGGACTAAAGCCCTGCCTCTACAGCAAGGTTTTCATATTCCAGTTGAACACGTTCGCAGCTGTGCTAGAAAAGGCTATACTCGCTGAGGGAGGAAGCGACGCGGAAACCAAATTCAATCAGGATAAAAAGAAGAAGAATGAGACAGAAACCAAGGCTGGTGGTAGCAGGGCTATCAATGTGACGCCCCCAAATCCGGGTTCCTCTCTTTCCTCGGATCCGGTACAATCACGATACTATTATCGTCAAACTATTACATCTTTTAATCATTAGTAAAAGAATACAACTTTGCTTATTACAACTTAAAATATAAATTCTATTCATATCCAAGATCTCGCCTTTACATTATATTCGATGTTACTAAAAGGCGGAATAATTTAAACTTTTCAATATCCTTTGAATAAATTCTTCTTATTGATTCCATAACTTTGAATCAATTAAAATTCTTGAATCAACTATATAATATGATTCACTATATTCGAATTATCATATAAAAGTTTACAACTCAACTCGATATCCTCTATGTATTAACTAATACATCTTTACAATGCAACAAGTATTAAACATTGTAAGTATATATCAAGCACACTCCTAGAACCTAAACGTGGTTCAAGTAATAATCTAAACAGTATTCTTCATTACGATACTATCTATCTTTATCAATCAAGAAGCACAAAGTCTTTATCGTAAGACCTTAACCTGCAAAAGTGGTTATTTGCAAGAGTGAGCTCGACAGCTCAGTAATTCTAACAATTTTCATGCATCACATAGCATACAACATCATACTCAGTTCATGCATTTATAAATAATATATATTTACTACGCATGCTACTTTTCACATAACAAGTATATCATCAAAGATCAACTTTCAATCTTATTTATATCTCATATACAGTTCATATATAAGTTCACATTATCACAGCATAATATAATTCAACCAACAGTTAATGAATTCATATATCAAATAGGAACTGAAAGACTTGCCTGATGCATAGTTTAACAACTACGACTTAACTGCTTAAAGATATCTGCACTTCGTGTAATCCTACACAATTATATAATCATGGATTCACACTTATCAGTTATATGTATCCACACATTCTCAATGGAATAATAAAGGTTACATTGTTGTCTAACTTGGTTCTTAGAACCTTCGTCTCACTTTCTTATCGTATTCTTAGAATAACTATGTAAGTATACGTATACTTTAACCATACGTACTTACTAACATTCTTCATATACACATGCCTGTCTACCACTAATCTATTACATATAGCTAGTGTAGTCTATCTTTTGAGTTAATCATATATCATTACTAACACATAAGACCATAACAATTAGCGAACATACTCTATTAACCGTCGAAATCGGATTCAAGTATTAACATATGATCATACATAGCATGTATACATATTAAAGGATACTTTTATGCTCGTTCAACCTTTTCACGTTCAATTTATTTGATATAGGTTTTAAGTTAATACCCTTAATAAATTAAGTCCATTCAAGGTTATAAAGTCACACATTCTAACATGCTCGCTTTTAAACACATAAGGTAATCATATAACCCATGTTAGGCATGCTCATGAATATTCATATTTCATACATGTAGCTACCATAGTTATTAGTTTGAAAACAAGCTTCGTTTATGCTAAACTTGGATTCATGACTTGTAGTCATGGTATATATACATATATGATTCATGAGAGAGTCCAAGCGTGCTATCACAGATGTCCATAAACATCAAAATCCAAATCTTAAGGTAACATGTTAACGTCCACGTTCAAAGCTCGCATTTTCATTAGTGAAGCTCATTAACAAGACCTAACATGTTCACGCTATTCATATACATATGTTAACATTTCCAATATGCATCTCTAAGTCATCTAAACATGCTCGCAAAAATCAGAATGCGTATATGGTATTTACATGTTAAGATCCACCTTCAAAACTTGCATTTTTGTTAGAAATGTTCACTAACGAGGTTCGATATGCTCATGATATACTTTGAAACATATATTCGTCAGTTAATACGCTTCTCATGCATTCCTAAATCATATAGTCATGCTTGAAAAATCAGAATTTAAACATGATATGACTATATCCAAGTTCATTTTTTTGAAAACTCTAAGTTTAGTTAACGCGGTCCACATGCTCATGTTACCTTCTGAAGCATGTATACACCTATTAACATACTTTCCATGCCTTGCTAGATCCTACTAATATACATCAAAAAAATTAGAACATCAATAACATGCACTCTTGTTAAAACGGATACAACATGCTAAGCCCCTTTGAAACTCTAAGTTTATTTTGAAAGCTATAGGTCGTTTCATCAATCGTGTGTGAAATCATATTGGAACACGCCTACACTAGGCTAATGTACTTATATATATACATTATACATGCTTGTATTCCTGCCTAAGATATAGCAATTGGTCAACACCTAGAAATTTTGTAGCAGAAAACCCCAACTGGAGCAGGCTGCCGGCGCAGCTGCGCTGCGCCTGGGTATAAACCCGGCGCAGCTGCTCCGTGTGCAGTTCGTGCGAATGACTTCCCTGCTTCTGCAGGAATCCAGCCAAATCACAAAATTCACTTCACAAAACGGCCATATTGCCTTACTGACATACTTGTAAGCATATATAAACACTAAGTAAGTATTTCTATCAACTAACTAACTGCTTTCAGTAACCAAAATTCATGATCATGCAACTTTTCTATATTTTTCCCATGTTTAGCAAACTTTTCCACAATAGATTCATTTCTGAATCAATTTGGTTCGTTCAACATCCGTTGGGTTCATATTTGAGTATACTAACCAGAATTCACATATTACTACAAGCCAACACCATCAATTTTGTGGCTAAGCTAATAAGGACTCATGTTTAATTCAAGAAATTAGAAGTTAGAGAAATGGGAGTATACCTCTGTTAATTGGGATATGAGCTTGCTGCTTCAATCTTCCTCAATCTCAGACTCTTATTACTATGATACATATATACCTACTCTCAATCCTCACACAAGCTCTACCTTTCAATATCTCAGCAATAGAATTAAGAAGGAGAAGTGCTCTATTTATAGACAATTGGTTACCCAGGTAATCCAATTACCTCACAAATCAATCCAATGGTTTGCAAGTTTGTACAATGGTTAAGGGGGAGTGGTTGAGAGTTGGTGGATTCATCATGAATCCCACTCCCTCCATGATCATTTGCTATCATTAAAGCTAAGTGTAGAAGTAGCATAGGCTTTGTGAGCTCGCGTGAGGAAGAAATGAAGATGTGCACTCAATTTGGGACAATTGCTACTCTCAGCAACTTGAAATATATAAATAATGTATGCCAACACTTAGGTTATATATACATTCTATATACATTTAAGTCACAATGCAATCCCCATAATGTAGTAAACGTAATTTGCACACATATAATCCATATACATTTTTATCATACTGGCATAATTTACTCGGATATAATCACATCACATTATCTCCTTTATTAAATTCTATTATTCCATTATATAGGTAATCATCAATTATAATTATTTATTATATATATTCATGATACATTATTTTAATGTACTCTTCACATACAATTGTCACATACACATTTCATGTAACTCTTACAACTTAATAAACTTTACTATATAGTTTTATATATATATATATATATAAATATATATATATATATATATATATATATATATATATATATATATAACTGTATAGTCACATAGCACTTCATATATAGTTAGTTATTATACGTTATACATTTAATTCGCATGCTCGCACATCGAAGTTAATAAATTACTTATCTTATCAGTTAATTACTAATAATATTAATTAATCCCTTCCTCCTAAATCAATTATTAACCTCTATAACAATTGATTATAATTTATTATCACCTTAAATAAATATAAATCTTATTATATTTATAAATCACTTACTCATTAATCAACATATTATCAAATAATTACTTGATAATTGTATTTTGTAACAATAATTAATATAATAAGACAGTATATCTCATTCCTCATCAATACAATTCTAATTATATTTATAATCACTTTCCTTATTATTACACCATTTCTAGCTGTAATAATAAATCAACATACTATAATAATAACAATTAATATCGATTAATTGTTTAAATTAATAATTCTTCCATCCTCGAATTAATTAATTCCTCACCGAATCTATTATCGTGCCGCACAAGGCATATTTCACAAGCTCGATCTTAAGCTTCTCTCATTCTCCACACTTATTATTCTTTTAATATAATAATTGTGTGACTCAAGCATTTAAATGCTAAGTTACCTCAATATGTATAACCTTTTAGCATAAAGTAATTAAGATTTACTCTAATAATTATAATAATATCCACGATAAAATAATAACTTAAGTTACTTAATATATTAAAATAACTTAGTTTCCTTTCATTAATTAACTCTCTTGTAAATATATTAAAATTTATGTATTTTACCATAACATAAAATATTATGTTTTCTTCAAATAAAGACATTCATTATCAGAAAATAATCTACTTATTGTCTCAAGATATTATCCTTAATATAATATCAAATAATTACATGTATGACACATGTACATATATTATATATAGAAAATAAGTTTATTTTCTTTTATAATAAATTGTTTCCATCAATTTATTTATATATAGCAAATATGTTTTAATGTATTTACCATATTAATTAATCACACCTATTACCTCATATAGAACATATAAGGTAATATTCTTTTTCAAAAATAGCATTTCCTCCTTTTATTAAAATAATTCAACAATAGAAATTATTTTAATATCCTTAATTAAAAATATATAATAACTATTTCTCTTTCTTTTCTATAGATTGTCCTCAAAATAATTTCTTCAAATATTAAATATTTATTTAAAGGTATAATGATTTCCATCCTCTTTTAATAACGTATATATATTTATTAACGTTATTGGCACATTATACTTTCTCGTATATTACCATGCTAAGTAATATATATAAAAGTACCAACTATAATTACATAATCAATGTATATATTAATTCACTCTTCACTTAAGTAAATTAAATCCGTACTATATCACCATAGTTAATTAAGGTTTAATATTAACATTATATTATTCCATAATATAATTCTTAAATTAACCAATATTTATTTTTATTAGTTAATTCCCTTAACCAACTCATGCTTCACTATCCAAACCTATTCACGGATAGCTTAAGTGCTATTAATAACCTATATTATAAACATATTAGTTATTAGTACACATACACAAGACTATGGTGATTATACATTAAGGATATTTAATGTCACCAACTTACTATGAGAAAATAATTCTATAAATTATTTAATATCGATAGGAATTTATCCACTTCCTTTATCGCAACTGAATCGTCTCTACGCTAAGTAACAAATATATATTAATAATATATTTATAAATCACAAAAACACATATTACATAGTCCATATTACACTATGTAATATAACACCACATACCTCATATCACATACATATACTCTTATTCGAACTCATATCACAGTTTAAGAATTTTATTTATTAAATCCTTACTTAATAATTTCTGAAAATTCGGGTTCTCACATCCTCTCCCCCTTATAAGGATTCCGTCCTCGGAATCACCGAAACTTCCTCTACTCGATGCTATTCCGAATATTACATATTATCTTGAATAATTTTATTCATTCTCTTTTCGAAAGTTTTATTATTATAACTTTCTCAATCGTATTTTATCACATTCTTCTTTCTAAGGAACATTCCACTACTACATTCATCCTTCAGAAGAATAAGAATTTTCCAAGATTTTTCAATAATCGGGAAGTAGTATGAATAACTCAGATTCCAATTTATGCTGAGGGGTCACAAGACCGTGAACTTTTCTCCAGGTTTACTAATGCTTCAACACAATTCTTCACACCGCAAACCAGAGTGTTTATCAATCACAAAGACTGAAAACACCCTCCACGCATACTCTAGGTGGCCAGCCTATTGTATCACTACGTTGGGCCGCAACGTAGTGTTTTGTAACGACTATATGCGTTACGCTCGGAACCATTGTCCCCGAAAACATGTTCCCTTATAGGGTTGTTCACCTCAGATTTTCAACATCAAAATCCGCACCAGAGCAATCTGGTTTGGCAAAAATACACAAGAATACTTGAATTCTATAATCTCTTTTCAACAATCGTCTAGTCGAATCAAATAACTTAGCCTCTCATCAACAATTCGGACATCAATCGAAATAATTTAGTCAACTTTTTATAATTCGAAAGAAAACCAAAAATTCTTTTATGACGCCATGATACCATACCAAATTAGTAGTACGTTGAGGATTCCGCCATTTTGTGACTTTGCCCTAATACATCATACCATAATGGGCTGACGATCTTACGATCACTTCCGACACTAGGTTCGATTGCATTAATGACTCCATCGTTTTACCATCCTACACCATATCAAATGATGCACATGGTCGAAATACATTTTGAAAGATTTTCAAATCATTTTTGTCTTGGTCAAAACGAATAGCTTAGACATACGAATAACGGTGTTGTTGTTTTTTTTAAAAAAAACTCATTGGTTCAGTCACCCGACCCAATGTTTTTCTCAAGAAAATTGAAGTGCGAACACTAGCACGAAGTCAATAAATTTTGAAAATCTAGCATAGCTAGAAGATTCAGAAAAATCCAAATTTCTCCATCACTTCAATCTCTTACTACCATCAATGCTCACTATTCCAAAACTCTTATATAATATATCTATTCTCAGTACAGTTCACCAACTTACCACACTATGGAAGCTCAGGAACTTACCACAATCATATGGGTTGAGGAACTTATCCTAGTCAGACCAAAATCGTCCATTCGCTGAGGGGTCCCACCATACGATTATGAGTCACGAACTTGTAATAGGCATGAGTCTTAAGAACTCGCACCTAATCTTAATATTATCTAATTATATCTTAGAAATCTCTATCTATCAAAATAGATATGAGAAAAGAATCACTTTTCCACCATATGTAGAATGATACCGCGACACTAACATTCCAACGATTATCAATGTGATGTACTTAGTGCAAGCACAATACCTCTGCCCATACAAAAGTTTGTACAACTAAGCCATCACATGAGTCCTCAATGGAAGTCCAACACTTAACTCTATTTTACTCTATTACTTGCTCGTTACGAGCTTTCTATGTTTCATCACATACAACTCCTCATGAGTTCATCTCGTACTTTTCATAGTACATTCACTTATAGCAGCAAGCTATACAAACTTAGTCGTTACAGACTATCTATCATTTCATAGTTCAATCTGATCACGTCGTGATCATCGATTTACCTTAGGGTTCTTTCCCTATTATCCAACCAAACTCCATCTGAGTTTATTCTCATTATCTTTGTCATATACATATTATAGACATCGTCTTAACTATTTTCATTACCGGAGTTAGGAAACTCCTGATTCTCATTCTCTAAATATTTCGAGATTCTTCTTTGAATCTTCACTTAGATATATTTTAATCTTATCTTTCACTCTCTCAGGTTATAGTCTAAGGTACACTTACCTAAGGTTTATAACCTACAGTTTTGGTACCAACCTGTGACGCCCCTAAATCCGGGTTCCTCTCTTTTCTCGGATCCGGTACAGTCACAATACTATTATCGTCGAACTATTACATCTTTTAATCATTAGTAAAAGAATACAACTTTGCTTATTACAAATTAGAATATAAATTCTATTCATATCCAAGATCTCGTCTTTACATTATATTCGATGTTACTAAAATGCAGAATAATTTAAACTTTCCAATATCCTTTGAATAAATTCTTCTTATTGATTCCATATCTTTGAATCAATTATAATTCTTGAATCAACTATATAATATGATTCACTATATTCGAATTATCGTATAAAAGTTTACAACTCAACTTGATATCCTCTATATATTAACTAATACATCTTTACAATGCAACAAGTATTAAACATTGTAAGTATATATCAAGCACACTCCTAGAACCTAAACGTGGTTCAAGTAATAATCTAAACAGTATTCTTCATTGGGATACTATCTATCTTTATCAATCAAGAAGCACGAAGTCTTTATCGTAAGTCCTTAACTTGCAAAAGTGGTTATTTGCAAGAGTGAGCTCGACAGCTCAGCAATTCTAACAATTTTCATGCATCACATAGCATACAACATCATACTCAGTTCATGCATTTATAAACAATATATATTTACTACGCATGTTACTTTTCACAGAACAAGTATATCATCAAAGATCAACTTTCAATCTCATTTATATCTCATATACAGTTCATATATAAGTTCACATTATCACAGCATAATATAATTCAACCAACAGTTATTAAATTCATATATCAAATAGGAACTGAAAGACTTGCCTGATGCGTAGTTTAACAACTACGACTTAACTGCTTAAAGATATCTACACTTCGTGTAATCCAACACAATTATATAATCATGGATTCACACTTATCAGTTATATGTATCCACACATTCTTAATGGAATAATAAAGGTTACATTGTTGTCTAACTTGGTTCTTAGAACCTTCGTCTCACTTTTTTATCGTATTCTTAGAATAACTATGTAAGTATACGTATACTTTAACCATACGTACTTACTAACATTCTTCATATACACATGCCTGTCTACCACTAATCTATTTACATATAGCTAGTGTAGTCTATCTTTTAAGTTAATCATATATCATTACTAACACATAAGACCATAACAATTAGCGAACATACTCTATTAACCGTCGAAATCGGATTCAAGTATTAACATATGATCTTACATAGCATGTATACATATTAAAGGATACTTTCATGCTCGTTCAACCTTTTCACGTTCAATTTATATGATATAGGTTCTAAGTTAATACCCTTAATAAATTAAGTCCATTCAAGGTTATAACGTCACACATTCTAACATGCTCGCCTTTAAACACATAAGGTAATCATATAACCCATGTTAGGCATGCTCATGAATATTCATATTTCATACATGTAGCTATCATAGTTATTAGTTTGAAAACATGCTTCGTTTATGCTAAACTTGGATTCACGACATGTAGTCGTGGTATATATACATATATGATTCATGAGAGAGTCCAAGCGTGCTATCACAGATGTCCATAAACATCAAAATCCAAATCTTAAGGTAACATGTTAACGTCCACGTTCAAAGCTTGCATTTTCATTAGTGAAGCTCATTAACAAGACCTAACATGTTCATGCTATTCATATACATATGTTAACATTTCCAATATGCATTTCTAAGTCATCTAAACATGCTCGCAAAAATCAGAATGCGTATACGGTATTTACATGTCAAGATCCACCTTCAAAACTTGCATTTTTGTTAGAAATGTTCACTAACGAGGTTCGATATGCTCATGATATACTTTGAAACATATATTCGTAAGTTAATACGCTTCTCATGCATTCCTAAATCATATAGTCATGCTTGAAAAATCAGAATTTAAACATGATATGTCTATATCCAAATTCATTTTTTTGAAAACTCTAAGTTTAGTTAACGCGGTCCACATGCTCATGTTACCTTCTGAAGCATGTATACACCTATTAACATACTTTCCATGCCTTGCTAGATCCTACTAATATACATCAAAAAAATCAGAACATCAATAACATGCACTCTTATTAAAACGGATACAACCTTTGAAACTCTAAGTTTATTTTGAAAGCCATAGGTCGTTTCATCAATCGTGTGTGAAATCATATTGGAACACGCCTACACTAGGCTAATGTACTCATATATATACATTACACATGCTTGTATGCCTACCTAAGATATAGCAATTGGTCAACACCTAGCAATTTTATAGCAGAAAACCCTAACTGGAGCAGGCTGTCGGCGCAGCTGCGCCGTGTGTAGTTCGTGCGAATGACTTCCCTGCTTCGGCAGGAATCCAGCCAAATCACAAAATTCACTTCACGAAACGGCCATATTGCCTTACTGACATACTTGTAAGCATATAAACACTAAGTAAGTATTTCTATCAACTAACTAACTGCTTTCAGTAACCAAAATTCATAATCATGCAACCTTTCTATATTTTCCCATGTTTAGAAAACTTTTCAACAATAGATTCATTTCTGAATCATCTTGGTTCGTTCAACATCCGTTGGGTTCGTATTTGAGTATACTAACAATGATTAACCAGAATTCACAGTTTACTATAGGCCAACACCATCAATTTTGTGGCTAAGCTAATAAGGACTCATGTTTAATTCAAGAAATTAGAAGTTAGAGAAATGGGAGTATACCTCTGTTAATTGGGATATGAGCTTGCTGCTTCAATCTTCCTCAATCTCATACTCTTATTACTATGATACATATATACCTACTCTCAATCCTCACACAAGCTCTACCTTTCAATATCTCAGCAATAGAATTAAGAAGGAGAAGTGCTCTATTTATAGACAATTGGTTACCCAGGTAATCCAATTACCTCACAAATCAATCCAATGGTTTGCAAGTTTGTACAATGGTTAAGGGGGAGTGGTTGAGAGTTGGTGGATTCATCATGAATCCCACTCCCTCCATGATCATTTGCTATCATTGAAGCTAAGTGTAGAAGTAGCATAGGCTTTGTGAGCTCACGTGAGGAAGAAATGAAAATGTGCACCCAATTTGGGACAATTGCTAAACTCTCAGCAACTTGAAATATATAAATAATGTATGCCAACACTTAGGTTATATATACATTCTATATACATTTAAGTCACAATGTAATCCCCATAATGTAGTAAATGTAATTTGCACACATATAATCCATATACATTTTTATCATACTGGTATAATTTACTCGGACATATTCACATCACGTTATCTCCTTTATTAAATTCTATTATTCCATTATATAGGTAATCATCAATTATAATTATTTATTATATATATTCATGATACATTATTTTAATGTACTCGTCACATACAATTGTCACATACACATTTCATGTAACTCTTACAACTTAATAAACTTTAGTATATAGTTTTATATATATATATATATATAATTGTATAGTCACATAGCACTTCACATATAGTTAGTTACTATATGTTATACATTTAATTCGCATGCTCGCACATCGAAGTTAATAAATTACTTATCTTATCAGTTAATTATTAATAATATTAATTAATCCCTTCCTCGTAAATCAATTATTAACCTCTATAACAATTGATTATAATTTAATATCACCTTAAATAAATATAAATCTTATTATATTTATAAATCACTTTCTCATTAATCAACATATTATCAAATAATTACTTGATAATTGTATTTTGTCCATAACAATAATTAATATAATAAGACAGTATATCTCATTCCTCATTAATACAATTCCAATTATATTTATAATCACTTTCCTTATTATTACACCATTTCTAGCCGTAATAATAAATCAACATACTATAATAATAACAATTAATATCGATTAATTGTTTAAATTAATAATTCTTCCATCCTCGAATTAATTAATTCCTCACCGAATCTATTATCGTGCCGCACAAGGCATATTTCACAAGCTCGATCTTAAGCTTCTCTCATTCTCCACACTTATTATTCTTTTAATATAATAATTGTGTAACTCAAGCATTTAAATGTTAAGCTATCTCAATATGTATATCCTTTTAGCTTAAAGTAATTAAGATTTACTCTAATAATTATAATAATATCCACGATAAAATAATAACTTAAGTTACTTAATATATTAAAATAACTTAGTTTCCTTTCATTAATTAACTCTCTTGTAAATACATTAAAATTTATGTATTTTACCATAACATAAAATATTATGTTTTCTTTAAATAAAGACATTCATTATCAGAAAATAATCTACTTATTGTCTCAAGATATTATCCTTAATATAATATCAAATAATTACATGTACGACACATGTACATATATATATATATATAGAAAATAAGTTTATTTTCTTTTATAATAAATTGTTTCCATCAATTTATTTATATATAGCAAATATGTTTTAATGTATTTACCATATTAATTAATCACACCTATTACCTCATATAAAATATATAAGGTAATATTCTTTTTCAAAAATAGCATTTCCTCCTTTTATTAAGATAATTCAACATTAGAAATTATTTTAATATCCTTTATTAGAAATATATAATAACTATTTCTCTTTCTTTTCTATAGATTGTCCTCAAAATAATTTCTTCAAACATTAAATATTTATTTAAAGATATAATGATTTCCATCCTCTTTTAACAACGTATATATATTTATTAACGTTATTGGTACATTATACTTTCTCGTATATTATCATTCTAAGTAATATATATAAAAGTACCAACTATAATTACATAATCAATGTATATATTAATTCACTCTTCACTTAAGTAAATTAAATCCGTACTATATCACCATAGTTAATTAAGGTTTAATATTAACATTATATTATTCCATAATATAATTCTTAAATTAACCAATATTTATTTTTATTAGTTAATTCCCTTAACTAACTTATACTTCACTATCCAAACTTATTCACGGATAGCTTTAGTGCTATTAATAATCTATATTATAAACATACTAGTTATTAATACACATACACAAGAATATGGTGATTATACATTAAGGATATTTAATGTCACCAACTTACTATGATAAAATAATTCTATAAATTATTTAATATCGATATGAATTTATCCACTTCCTTTATCGCAACTGAATCGTCTCTACGCTAAGTAACAAATATATATTAATAATATATTTATAAATCACAAAAACACATAATACATAGTCCATATTACCCTATGTAATATAATACCACATACCTCATATCACATACATATACTCTTATTCGAACTCATCTCACAGTTTAAGAATTTTATTTATTAAATCCTTACTTAATAATTTTTAAAAATTCGGGTTCTCACAATCAACCAAAAAAGGAAATGGAACGACAACACCTTTGCTGGGAGTCAGCAGGGAAGCCAGTCGAAGAGGAAGTTCAAAGCATGTGCTACATGCGGGAAGAATCACACTGGAGTGTGCATGAAGGGAAAGCGGGTGTGCTTCAACTGTGGTCAGGAAGGCCACATTGCGCCGAATTGCCCGAACCCGAAGAAGGGAGCTTGTTACACATGTGGATTCAAGGATCACATAGCCCGTAGTTGCCCTAAGAAGCTGACGGCAAGGTCAACAGGGAGCGGATGGAATGGAAGCGAAAGTACCGTGACTATCGTTGCACCATTGCAAGCTGTTTGGCCCACTGCCCGGACATTCAATATGACTGGTGCAGGATGATTTGCAATCAAAAGACGTGGTGGCGGGTATTATTCCGGTCAATAGTATAAATGCATATGCATTATTTGATTTGGGTGCTACTTGTTCATTCATATCTGATGATTTTGCTAAAACACTAGACTTACCTAGAGAGGAATTAGTTTACCACTTGAACGTAGAGATTGCGAATAGGGAGGTTATTCCTGTTAGGTTCGTATACAAGAACTGTAGATTGGACATTAAGGGTCAGGAATTAAGGGTAGATTTGATTCCAATAAAACTTGGGGAATTCGATGTCATACTGGGTATGGACTGGTTGTTCAACCATGGGGCGATAATCGACTGTCAGAAGAAGTCGGTAAATCTTACGACTCCGTTGAAGTTGGTGTTCTATGGTAGCAAATCGCCTAGACAAGCAAGTTAGTTTGACGGTTATGCAAGCCAAAAAACTTTTGACGCAAGACTGTGTAGGATATCTAGTCTACATAGTAGATACGCATAAGGAGAGCCCAAAGTTAGAAGAGATATCAATGGTTAGGGAGTTTGTGGACGTGTTTCCTGTAAGACCCCAAATTTTATGAATAAAGATTTAATTTTCTTTATATATTATTTTAAAATAGTAAGGTATTGATTTGATAAATGTGATAAGTTATGGATAAGATGTGCAAAGTTTACAAAGTAAGCAAGTGGTTATAAAATATTCGTTGTGTCGGGAAATATTCGTTTTGTCAAGGAATATTTTTTTTGTCGAAAAATATTCGTACGACAGTGCAGTCATTGGTGGACCCCACAACAGAATGAATGTCGGATATAGAAAGTGACAAAAATAACCTTTTTACAAAAATAACAGTAAAACTTTTATCGTTAAAATTGTTGAAATACCCGGTGGTTAAAATACAGTAATACGCGGTGTTGCACGGTAGCACACGGTATTGCACAGTAATTCTAATTATTGATTCTTACGTAAGAAGTCACTACTCAATAATTATTACAGTAATTACTGTTCAATATTTTATTTTATTGATTCAATAATTGCTACATTGATATTTTATATTAGTGATTCAGTAATTGTCATTGCACATTATTTCAAATTATCAAATCAATAATTTATATTATTGGAATAATATTATTAGATAGCATTATTAGCAATGTCTAAGGAAGTTCTGTCTAGGAGGGGTTATTTAATTGTGCGCCAGTAAGGAGAAATTATTATCGGAAGACCCTCTCTTTCTTGGGAACGACCTAGTTGTCAATATTGTAGTTCTGTAATATTATTTGTGAATTATTAATATGATAAGGAAATATTTACTCAATGTGGATTTAAACGGAGGAATTTTTAGCATGCGATATTTGTTGAAAGTTGGTATTTTATCTTTTTCGATAAAATAATTAATTCAAATATATTATTATAATATTACACTATAGTAGCATGATGTGATTATATAATTGTATGATTTTTATAATTTGAATGGTAACATTATTATAGTAAATTCATGGTATAAAAGTAAAATGAGGTGGAAGAGAACAAATTGAATTTGAATTCTTATGATGTAAGCAATGTTGTCATCAGAATGATGAGGTAAGCAATGATGTCATGGTAACGATGAGGTAAGCAATGATGTCATAGGATCGATGATGTAAGCGACGATATCATAAATTATAGCGAAAAGACTATTTTATCCTTACTCTGCCAAGCCTATAAATAGAAGCTCATTTCTTCATTATTTCTCACCAATTCACTAAAACTATAGAGAGAGAAAGTATAGAGAGAATAAGAGAGAAAGCAGAAGAGTATTCTGCTATTACACTAGTGCAGTCTCTAAAAAATTTTAAGGTAAGGGGTATTATTTCTTTCATATTCATGAAGAGAGTTATTTTCTTTCAATACTCGTAAGGGTTGTTATTCTATTTTTTATTATTCTATTGGAATAACCTGTCTACGCGGACTACCGCATGCATAGTGAAATCCTTTTATTATTCCATTCTTTATTATTCTGTGAGAATAACCTGTCTACGCGGACTACCGCATGCCTGGTGAATAACCCTTCGTATTCATTTATTATTAAATTATGGAAATGATATGTCTAAGCGGACTACCGCCTGACGGGTGAAAACCTATTTGCAGTTTTGTATATTGTTTCATTTCAGATTCCTAACTCTAAACTTACTACGGTAAGTATTGTTTCTATAATTCCTGAAATGATCAGAAATTCCTTGAGTTTTGCGCTTCATCTAATATCATTTCACTGGAATATTGGTCTGAACTTTCTTGTGAAATTTTTATCTTTTCATATCGAGTTACTATTCATGAGTTACTATTCATAAGTTACTATTTATGGGGTACTATTCACGGTAAAAAAAATTATTTTTTTTGTTCTTTCAAATTATCTTTGATTGTATCTAAGTTTTGAACTTCGTTCTTGAATTTTGCTCCACAATTGATTATTACAGAGTATTCTTGAAATTGGATAAATTAAATTATGAATCCCTAATCTTTGTCCTTTATCTCACTGGATTCGTTCCTTATATTATTTTTCATCATCCTCAGTCTTAAATAGTGATACAAACGAATATCTTTGGCCTATAGTGCAAAGATGATTACTTGATGAATATCTTTGGTCCGTAGTGCAAAGAGGGACAGGTGTTGAGATGAACATGACCACTGATGATACAAATGAATATCTTTGGCCGTAGTGCAAAGATGAATATTTGATTCGAGATATATATTGATTGATGTTACAGGGATAAAATATTGATGATGGACTTTTAAATCATAGAAGATAGTAGACATCATTCTCTACTTAACTCTTCTAATGAATTGTTATTTTCGCGACAGTTGTTGATCTAAAATTTATTGTCCATAATATTTTATCTGATTTATTGAAGGCTAACGATAATTTATTTTTCATTATCTTAGTCATAATATTCTGTACTGGGGTAGTTGAGCTCACCCTTTTCTTCCATTATTCTCTTCAGGAAATGAGAATATCGCGGGGACTAGTCGGGGAACAGTGTGATGATCAGAGTTAGATCTGTAGAAGTCCTCACTATTCTATAAAATAGTGGGACAATAATTGTAACGAATAAGGAATGAATTTGAGTGTTTATATTTCGTATCATATATAATTTGTAATGAAACTCACAGTTTGTGTGGTCATATTTTGCACGACCGTATGTTATAAAAGATTATATTTGGATTTTTTACCATGTATTTGGCGACTCAGAATGGGTTGACTATTGAACCTATTTTGGGGGCGTCACAATTCTGGACGATTTGTCAGGACTTCCGTCGGATAGGGAGATAGAGTTCGTGATGGACTTAGCGCCGAAAACCTGCTCCGATTTCAAAAGCTCCGTACCGAATGGCTCCAGTCGAGATGAAGGAACTGATGGTTTAACTGCAAGAATTGCTGGACAAGAAGTATATTCAGCCGAGCGTTTCACCGTGGGGAGCGCCAGTATTATTCGTGAAGAAGAAGGACGAATCGATGCTGCTATGCATTGATTATAGGGAGTTGAACAAAGCTACAATCAAGAATAGGTATCCTTTACCTAGGATCGATGACTTGTTCGATCAACTGAAGGGTGCTAGATACTTCTCAAAAATCGATTTGAGAAGTGGGTATCATCAGTTGAAGGTAAGAAGAGAAGATATACCGAAGACGGCTTTTAGGACTCGGTATGGTCATTATGAGTTCTTGGTGATGTCATTTGGTCTGACGAATGCCCCAGCTGCATTTATGGACTTAATGAACAGGGTGTTTAAGCCATTCCTAGATAAGTTCGTGGTAGTGTTCATAGATGACATCCTGGTTTATTCCGAGACTGAGGAAGAACACACCGAACATTTGAGACTAACGTTGGAATCACTGAGGCGAGAGAAGCTTTACGTGAAATTCTCAAAGTGCAAATTTTGTTTAGAACGTGTGCAATTTCTTGGCCACGTGATTGACAAAGATGGGATTTTGGTAGATCTGCCAAAGGTTGAAGCCGTGATTAATTGGGAACAGCCGAAGACACCATCTGAAGTGAGGAGTTTCTTGGGATTGGCAGGTTATTACCGAAGATTTATCCAAGACTTTTCCAACATCTCAACTCCATTGATGAATTTGACTCGTAAAACGGTTAAATTTGTTTGGAATGAAAAGTGTGAGGAAAGTTTTCAGGAACTAAAGAAGAGGTTGAGTTCTGCGCCTGTGTTGTCCTTACCGGATAGTACGGGGAATTTTATAGTATACAGTGATGCGTCACATAAGGGATTAGGTTGTGTGCTGATGTAGAATGGCAAAGTAATTGCCTATACGTCATGTCAGCTGAAGGATTACGAGAAGGGGTATCCAACTCATGACTTGGAGTTGGCGGCAGTAGTGTTTGCTCCGAAGATTTGGAGACACTACTTATATGGAGAGAAGTGTGAGATATACACGGATCATAAGAGTCTGAAATATATCTTCACCTAGAAGGATTTGAACATGCACCAAAGCAGATGGTTGGAACTAATCAAGGACTACGACTGTGAGATTCTTTACCATCCGGGTAAAGCTAACGTCGTCACCGACGCTTTGAGCAGAAAGGGTCGGGAGAAGCTAAACATGTTAACTGATCAGGATCAGTTGATAACAGAGATGGCTAGATTGTAACTGGAAGTAAAGTATTCAAAGAAATCGGATGAGAAGCTATTTCAAGTAACTACTGGTTCTACTCTGGTATACAAGGTGAAAGAGGCACAACTTCACGATGAAGAATGCGAGAAGATCCGGAAGAGAATAGCCAATGGTGAAGAGATCAAATTCAAAATCGATAGCGAAGGACTGCTACGATTTGAAGGAAGAATCTGGGTACCGCCAGTACCAGATGTTAAAGAGGAGATTCTGAGTGAAGCTCACAATTTAAGATATTCGATTCACCTTGGGAGTACAAAGATGTATCAGGATCTCAGGCATCATTTCTGGTGGCCGAATATGAAGAGGGACGTTGCTGAATGCGTTGCGAAATGTTTAACGTGCCAGAAAGTTAAAGCAGAACACCAGAGACCAAGTGGATTTCTACAACCGTTAGAAATTCCAGAATGGAAGTGGGAGCATATCATGATAGATTTCGTGGTTGGTCTTCTAGCAACTCAAAAGGGTTTCGATGCGATATGGGTGATAGTGGATCGACTGACGAAGTCGGCACATTTCCTACCTATCAAGATGCCTCTGACGGATCTCGGCCAAGGTGCCTGATAAAAAAATGAGCTCTCTCTAACTCAATGGTAAGATCTTCTATCCGGTCTGCATGAGTGGGCTCCCTAAGGTAAGCTATCCAGTCCATCATCATCATGGACCATGGCACCATGTCTGCCATGAACTGGGTGGCACGAGTCTGAGCTCCAATAGTGCGAGGACTCCACCAACTGCTAAAGACCTTTTGGCTGTATGGGCCCTAGATAAGCGGTTTTATGACCACTTATTCAGATAATAACCAGCTCATTCTGTTGCTTAAGCTCAAGTAATCCTGTGTGTTTAATATATTTTTCCTTTGTTTGCACCGTTTATGTTTAGGAACTCTCCGAGAGCAAATTGAGCGTTAAAGTCATGATAGCATGATAGATGAAGATGTTGCGAGGCTTAAAGTGCAGAAGTGTAAGGAAGCGGAGCGGAAGCCAAGTGCAGCAACAAAGACATGCACCAGCAGAATTTTATGGCACGCGCGGTCGCGCCGTGTTAAGGCGGCCAGCCCGCGCGCCCGCGCCAACCCCCAAACCAGAGCCCCAGTTTTTGTGCTCGCGCGGCCGCGCCAAGACCAAAGCCGAATGCCGCGCGGCCGCGCCGACTCCCAACTTGACCAAGTTTGACTTTCGACTTAGCAGATCGGGAGAAGGCTTATATTAGGGCTTTTGCCGTCATTTGCTCGGCATCTCCACTAGGGAGTTCATGCCCTAGTTTTCCATTTTCCTTCCCTTTTCATTTCTTATTTAATCTAGATTAGGAGTAGATTAGGTTTAATTAGTTTAGTTAGATTCTAGGGTTTCTTTTGGACTTGAAGATTGAAGCAAGGGATAAACAACAAAGATCCACACTTGGAGAAAGACTCAAGATTTGTAATTTCTATCTCTTAATTCTCCTTGTAGTCATGTATATCTGGATGATGTTTATAAACCTTGTGGATAATATATTCAAGTATTTATGACTTAGTTTATATTTTGGGATTTCAATGGAACCCAACACATAGTTGTATTGATTGCTCTCTCTCTTTGCTATTATTGCGAATTGGTTATCATAACTTGTGCGTTTAGATTGATTTATTGTGAACCTATATGAAATTGACAAATGGATTTTAGGTTTAGACCTAGTTATGATATCATGCGAAAGTTAGAGATTCTTGCGGGTAATCTATGAGATTATGTGACGTGCGTCTCATTCATTGTCCTAAAGAGTTGATAATTTGTTAGTGTTTAGGATAGAAATATACCTAAATGCCGTATGTAACCATTTGAGAATCTAATCTTAATGACTTCCTATGCGAAAGTTGGTAATTGATGGAGTAGTTAACTAGATTTCCCGTGACATGTGACTTGTTAATTGTTCTGGATATTAGTTGCTTGATAGTGTGTAGGATAGACATATACCTACACGCCGCATTAGGAAGATTCATAGTTGTCCATCGAAAGAGGCTATTATGTAATCGTGATTTCTCGGTTGTCAATTCTAGGTGCTTATTATTCTAAGTGAGAGAGTTAAGCGATTCAAACGAAGTGTTGGGGGAATTTGTAATCCCATGTCTTCATTATCTGAAATTACCCTAGGATTAGTTATTGCATGTTTTAATTCTTGCCTAGTTCAACTTAGTTTTAATTCATTCTCTTTACCATCGGTTTAAATAAGACTGAGATGATTACGGACTAGTGTTTTGGTGACTTTTATCTATTAATTCTCTGTGGGACGACATCTGTACTTACACTTTATTACTCGTTGGCCGCGTATACTTGCGCGAATATATTGATCGATAAATCGGCCAACAAGTTTTTGGCGCCGTTGCCGGGGATTTAATTGGATAACTGTTTGCCAACATTAGTTTAAATCAAATTAGTCTTACTTTAAACTTTTTATTTTTGTTTAATTTTCTTCTCATATTCTCTTTTCAGGTACAATGGACTTAAATTTCTTTCCATGGAACTGTACAAGACAAGAGCAACCAAGGGAAGCAAGCACTTATGGACTCGACCAAATTACCACACTCTCAGCACAGTTAGAGGAGCTCTCGAGGAAGCTGGATACTGTCTCAGCTCAGCAGAATCGAGAGACGGCAGTGACCTATGACTACGGTGCTGGGAGCTACGCGAGCCATCAGGAGCCTATCAGTTATGGACAGGAGCAGTATGGGGGTGTTTATTCCTACAGTGAACCTTATCCCGACTATCAACAAGATTGGGGGTATCACCCAGACCCTTCAGTAAACCCTTCATCAGACTATTATCAAGACCAATATTGGGATCCAAATCCCGTTTACGCCCTAGAATGCACATTCCAAACTCCAGTTTATGAGCCTCAACACAATTTTGAGGGTGACATAGAAAATGCGAAATTGGAGGAAGGAGCTGACATATCACTGAAGGACATCTTGATTGAGCAACAGAAGTCAGTCAAGAATATCCAGAACTGGGCAGAGCAAATTAGCAATGCCTTGATGATAGAGGAAGAACAAGGGATTCTGACCAATACTGCGAGCTATCAAGAACAATATGAGCCAAGTCCAATTTATGCACCCGAACCTACATACCAATCCCCATGTTTACAAGGAGAACAGTAAATAATGGACTTCATGTATGCAAGCTTAGAAAACCAAGAGGAGTTGTTTGGGAGCCAGGAAGCATCAAACCAAAATTTTTAATATCAGATGGCCCCAATCAACTATGCTTCTACCAGTGAGCCTCAATACAGGGAGCCCGTGGCTGAAATAGAAAAGGAAGGATTGGAAACTATGTGGGGGAATTCCATAGCATCGATAGAGGAGACCTTGATTGAGCAAGAGCAATCGATTGAGGATCTTCAGATTTGGGTGGAGCAGATTAGCACAGCATTAAGGAAGGAAGAGGTATGTGAACAAGAGACAACTGTGCAAGATTTTTTGCCTCCAAGGACTAAAACCGTAAGTTATGATCCCCATACTACTTGGTGCTATGACATGGGTGCAGAAACTGATAGAGAATCCGAAGTGCAATTGCAACTGGACGAGCCGAAGGCAATGGAAATAGAGGTGATAATTGGGGATATGGAGAAGTATGAACCAACAGTGATAATACCCCAAGAGCCTCCTCCGCCGAAGTTTGAGACTCCAGTCAAGTGCCTCCTTGGTAGCCACATTATAGAGACGGATCTCGATGACACGAGAGATTCCGCAGTCTCGACACTATGGTGGTCAGAAGAGAAGAGAATAGAAGAAGAGTCCGTTGTGCTGGTCTATACCTCCATGCCCCGATCATTTCACCTACACAATGGAACCTTTGCCTAGCTCCCCAACCTTTAGGACGGGGAATCCTTGTTCATAATATGTGCTAGGTAGTTTAAATCTTCACCCTCTCGTACTGGGAAGCCGCCAAAGTCACACAGCTATTCTGATGGATGGAGGGGTTCTCCAGTATCGTCGGGGAGTTGGGTAGCAGTGGGCAGACACAGTCGAGCTAGAGGACTATAAATCAAGCGCTAGATGGGAGGCACCCCATCATTTCTCTCTCTCTTTGTTTAATTCTCCATTACCTACTTCCCATCATCCCTCTCTCTATTTGTTTAATTCTCCATTTACATTCTTTCTATCACAATTTCCTCCCCCTTGTTTAATTCTTATTAGTTTAATATTTAGTTTAAAAATTTTTGAATGCTCGAAGATTTAGGAGCTCATGCTTACATTTTTAGTTTTAGGCATGAATGCATATAATGTTTTGGGATTAAAAAGCTTATAGCATATTTTTGATGCACTTGCATTGTTTATACGCACTTAGAGAATATTTGGGAATTTAAATGCATATATCTTTCCATGTTTAATTCTCTTGATGTAAATATCAAGTATTAACTTTTGATGGTTTAATAGGGCTTAATAAGTCTTGTCTGCATATTTCAAGTTAAAAGCTGCTTGGGAGCAAAGTTCAAATGCCATAGCCTCTGTGCCTAGAATTTTTTTGCAGAAAACAGGATCTGGCATGCCGCGCGGCCACGCCAGAATAAGCCTGAGCTGGCGCGCGGCCGCGCCACACATGCAGACTGAGCCTGACTTGGGAAAAATTCTGGCAGCTTTTGGGGGAACCGCTTTATGTCAATTATCTGCTACACCCAGCCTCATTCCCTCTCATCCCAAACCCTCAAGTTCCTACCTCCTACCTCCTTAATCCAAAGTACCAATTCTCATCCGCCTCATCCTCTCAACCTGATCATTTGGGATAGTGAGTGTGGGATCTCTAGCAGAGCAAGATTGATATGGAGCTGGGTTGGTTCGTTGAGTATAGTGTTGAGTGGGGTCTATTTTACCAAGAGCAAAGATGAGATGGGGAAACTTCTGAGAGGGCGCCACTTCATTTCATGTAGCATCAGAAGCCAAATAGGGGAGTTTCTTTTTACCTTTACCTTCAATGAGGACATTGAATAGTTTATTTTGTGGGGTATTGGCTTTATTTTGCATATAGGGTAGTTGCATTCATATTGCATATTGTGTTTGTTTATTTAGTGCATGTAGGTTGTAAATAGTTAAAATTTGTGAAAATTTTAAAAATTTTCTTTTGGTTTTGCATTCTGTGTTAGAGCATACTGCATGAATCCAGTTTTCAGTTGGTTAGTTATGTATGTTGCCTGTGAAGAAACTGAAATCACTTGATTGTTGAACTAATTTAAGACTTAAGCCTGATTTTATGATCATATATGTAAATCCTTACCTGTGAGATACTGTGTAACCAGTAAGCACGATAGATTAAACACCATGATATGCTAAGTTTAAATGTTTACATACTTGTATTCTGGTGGAAAAACTATGTTTTAATAAAAGAGTTTTAGTTCGCATATAATAATAACTAGACTATTAAAAGCTTAAGTTTGGGGGAAACAAGGGACATGCATGATTTATGCGGGGAGATGGAGCGTAAGACACACTCCCTTGCAAGAAAAGAAAAAGAAAAAGAAAACAAAAGAAAATGCATTGAAAAAGAAAAAAATAGAATAAACACATTGGCTACGTCGAGTTCTGTGGCCTTTGATAATCGAGCAAGTAAGCCCTCGGGGTGTTTCTACACCCAGCGCCCTAAGGCCGTCTGGTCTGGGAGTCGTTGGTCGAAAGCTCGCTACATGGATATCATTGAAAAGCCTAAGAGGACTAGGCATTGCACAGTCGATTGTGTACACGGGAAAGTGCGAATACACCCTCGTGAGTAATAAAAGCTTAATGAAAACCCCCTGTGACTCTTAACTTTAGTAATACATGGTCTTGGTTAGAACTTATATGATTTACTGCTTTTCTTAAGTTGAAGCTTGTTTTTCCCCTAAGAAGCATTGTATGTGATATATTTGTTCAAAGCATGTTTAATGGTTGTCAGGCACACAATGCACAATACATCAGTGCTGACAGTTTTGGATTTGTAGAATATACCTTATGGTCTTGTTTTGGGTAGCTTATCTATTTCGACTATCTCGTAGTTTTCTGAGGCATTGCTTTGAAAGTCAATGCTGGCTGGGAACTTGGATTCGCATTCATGATAGCGTAGGTAGCATACATTATAGATACTGCATTGCATATGTTGTTTAGTTTTGTTTTGGTTGCTTGAGGGCAAGAAACGTTTAAGTTTGGGGGTATTTGATAAGCGGTTTTATGAACACTTATTCAGATAATAACCAGCTCATTCTGTTGCTTAAACTCAAGTAATCCTGTGCGTTTAATATGTTTTTCCTTTGTTTGCACCGTTTATGTTTAGGAACACTCGGAGAGCAAATTGAGCGTTAAAGTCATGATAGCATGATAGATGAAGATGTTGCGAGGCTAAAAGTGCAGAAGTGCAAGGAAGCGGAGCGGAAGCCAAGTGCAGCAACAAAGAAATGCACCAGCAGAATTTTATGGCACGCGCGGCCGCGCCGTGTTAATGCGGCGAGCCCGCGCGCCCGCGCCAACCCCCAAACCAGAGTCCCAGTTTTTGTGCTCGTGCGGCCGCGCCAAGACCAAAGCCGAATGCCGTGCGGCCGCGCCGACTCCCAGCTTGACCAAGTTTGACTTTCGACTTAGCAGATCAGGAGAAGGCTTATATTAAGGCTTTTGCCCTCATTTGCTCGGCATCTCCACTAGGGAGTTCATGCCCTAGTTTTCCATTTTCCTTCTCTTTTTATTTCTTATTTAATCTAGATTAGGAGTAGATTAGGTTTAATTAGTTTAGTTAGATTCTAGGGTTTCTTTTGGACTTGAAGATTGAAGCAAGGGATAAACAACAAAGATCCACACTTGGAGAAAGACTAAAGATTTGCAATTTCTATCTCTTAATTCTCCTTGTATTCATGTATATCTGGATGATGTTTATAAACCTTTTGGATAATATATTCAAGTATTTATGACTTAGTTTATATTTTGGGATTTCAATGGAACCCAACACATAGTTGTATTGATTGCTCTCTCTCTTTGCTAATATTGCGAATTGGTTATCATAACTTGTGCGTTTAGATTGATTTATTGTGAACCTATATGAAATTGACAAATGGATTTTAGGTTTAGACCTAGTTATGATATCATGCGAAAGTTAGAGATTCTTGCGGGTAATCTATGAGATTATGTGACGTGCGTCTCATTCATTGTCCTAAAGAGTTGATAATTTGTTAGTGTTTAGGATAGAAATATACCTAAATGCCGTATGTAACCATTTGAGAATCTAATCTTAATGACTTCCTATGCGAAAGTTGGTAATTGATGGAGTAGTTAACGAGATTTCCCGTGACATGTGACTTGTTAATTGTTCTGGATATTAGTTGCTTGATAGTGTGTAGGATAGACATATACCTACACGCCGCATTAGGAAGATTCATAGTTGTCCATCGAAAGAGGCTATTATGTAATCGTGATTTCTCGGTTGTCAATTCTAGGTGCTTATTATTCTAAGTGAGAGAGTTAAGCGATTCGAACGAAGTGTTGGGGGAATTTGTAATCCCATGTCTTCATTATCTGAAATTACCCTAGGATTAGTTATTGCATGTTTTAATTCTTGCCTAGTTCAACTTAGTTTTAATTCATTCTCTTTACCATCGGTTTAAATAAGACTGAGATGATTACGGACTAGTGTTTTGGTGACTTTTATCTATTAATTCTCTGTGGGACGACATCTGTACTTACACTTTATTACTCGTTGGCCGCGTATACTTGCGCGAATATATTGATCGATAAATCGGCCAACAAGTTTTTGGCGCCGTTGCAGAGGATTTAATTGGATAACTGTTTGCCAACATTAGTTT
Source organism: Panax stipuleanatus (assembly GCA_020205555.1). Classification (NCBI taxonomy): domain Eukaryota; kingdom Viridiplantae; phylum Streptophyta; class Magnoliopsida; order Apiales; family Araliaceae; genus Panax; species Panax stipuleanatus. The sequence continues at coordinate 18,067,343 of CM035124.1, forward strand.
AAATCAAATTAGTCTTACTTTAAACTTTTTATTTTTGTTTAATTTTCTTCTCATATTCTCTTTTCAGGTACAATGGACTTAAATTTCTATCCATGGAACTAGTACAAGACAAGAGCAACCAAGGGAAGCAAGCACTTATGGATTCGACCAAATTACCACACTCTCAGCACAGTTAGAGGAGCTCTCGAGGAAGCTGGATACTGTCTCAGCTCAGCAGAATCGAGAGACGGCAGTGACCTATGACTACGGTGCTGGGAGCTACGCGAGCCATCAGGAGCCTATCAGTTATGGACAGGAGCAGTATGGGGGTGGTTATTCCTACAGTGAACCTTATCCCGACTATCAACAAGATTGGGGGTATCACCCAGACCCTTCAGTAAACCCTTCATCAGACTATTATCAAGACCAATATTGGGATCCAAATCCCGTTTACGCCCCAGAATGCACATTCCAAACTCCAGTTTATGAGCCTCAACACAATTTTGAGGGTGACATAGAAAATGCGAAATTGGAGGAAGGAGCTGACATATCACTGAAGGACATCTTGATTGAGCAACAGAAGTCAGTCAAGAATATCCAGAACTGGGCAGAGCAAATTAGCAATGCCTTGATGATAGAGGAAGAACAAGGGATTCTGACCAATACTGCGAGCTATTAAGAACAATATGAGCCAAGTCCAATTTATGCACCCGAACCTACATACCAATCCCCATGTTTACAAGGAGAACAGTAAACAATGGACTTCATGTATGCAAGCTTAGAAAACCAAGAGGAGTTGTTTGGGAGCCAGGAAGCATCAAACCAAAATTTTCAATATCAGATGGCCCCAATCAACTATGCTTCTACCAGTGAGCCTCAATACAGGGAGCCCGTGGCTGAAACAGAAAAGGAAGGATTGGAAACTAAGTGGGGGAATTCCATAGCATCGACAGAGGAGACCTTGATTGAGCAAGAGCAATCGATTGAGGATCTTCAGATTTGGGTGGAGCAGATTAGCACGGCATTAAGGAAGGAGGAGGTATGTGAACAAGAGACAACAGTGCAAGATTTTGTTTCTCCAATGACTGAAGCCGTAAGTTATGATCCCCATACTACTTCGGTGCTATGACATGGGTGCAGAAACTGATAGAGAATCTGAAGTGCAATTGCAACTGGACGAGCCGAAGGCAATAGAAATAGAGGAGATAATTGGGGAGATGGAGCAGTATGAACCAACAGTGATAATACCCCAAGAGCCTCCTCCGCCGAAGTTTGAGACTCCAGTCAAGTTTGCACACCCTTGCCTCCTTGGTAGCCACATTATAGAGACGGATCTCGATGACACGAGAGATTCCGCAGTCTCGACACCATGGTGGTCAGAAGAGAAGAGAATAGAAGAAGAGTCCGTTGTGTGGTCTATACCTCCATGCCCCTGATCATTTCACCTACACAATGGAACCTTTGCCTAGCTCCCCAACCTTTAGGACGGGGAATCCTTGTTCATATTATGTGCTAGGCAGTTTAAATCTTCACCCTCTCCTACTGGGAAGCCGCCAAAGTCACACAGCTATTCTGATGGATGGAGGGGTTCTCCAGTATAGTCGGGGAGTTGAGTAGCAGTGGGCAGACACAGTCGAGCTAAAGGACTATAAATCAAGTGCTAGATGGGAGGCACCCCATCATTTCTCTCTCTCTTTGTTTAATTCTCCATTACCTACTTCCCATCATCCCTCTCTCTATTTGTTTAATTCTCCATTTACATTCTTTCTATCACAATTTCCTCCCCCTTGTTTAATTCTTATTAGTTTAATATTTAGTTTAAAATTTTTGAATGCTCGAAGATTTAGGAGCTCATGCTTACATTTTTGGTTTTAGGCATGAATGCGTATAATTTTTTGGGATTAAAAAGCTTATAGCATATTTTGATGCACTTGCATTGTTTATACGCACTTAGAGAATATTTGGGAATTTAAATGCATATATCTTTCCATGTTTAATTCTCTTGATGTAAATATTAAGTATTAACTTTTGATGGTTTAATAGGGCTTAATAAGTCTTGTCTGCATATTTCAAGTTAAAAGCTGCTTGGGAGCAAAGTTCAAATGCCATAGCCTCTATGCCTAGAAAAATTCTGCAGAAAACAGGATCTGGCATGCCGCGCGGCCACGCCAGAATAAGCCTGAGCTGGCGCGCGGCCGCGCCACACATGCAGACTGAGCCTGACTTGGGAAAAATTCTGGCAGCTTTTGGGGGCACCGCTTCATGTCAATTATCTGCTGCACCCAGCCTCATTCCCTCTCATCCTAAACCCTCAAGTTCCTACCTCCTACCTCCTCAATCCAAAGTACCAATTCTCATCCGCCTCATCCTCTCAACCTGATCAATTAGGATAGTGAGTGTGGGATCTCTAGCAGAGCAAGATTGATATGGAGCTGGGTTGGTTCGTTGAGTATAGTGTTGAGTGGGGTTTATTTTACCAAGAGCAAAGATGAGATGGGGAAACTTCTGAGAGGGCGCCACTTCATTTCATGCAGCATCCGAAGCCAAATAGGGGAGTTTCTTTTTACCTTTACCTTCAATGAGGATATTGAATAGTTTAAGTTTGGGGGTATTGGCTTTATTTTGCATATAGGGTAGTTGCATTCATATTGCATATTGTGTTTGTTTATTTAGTGCATGTAGGTTGTAAATAGTTAAAATTTGTGAAAATTTAAAAAATTTTCTTTTGTTTTTGCATTCTGTGTTAGAGCATACTGCATGAATCCAGTTTTCAGTTGGTTAGTTATGTATGTTGCCTGCGAAGAAACTGAAATCACTAGATTGTTGAACTAATTTAAGACTTAAGCCTGATTTTATGGTCATATATGTAAATCCTTACCTGTCAGATACTGTGTAACCAGTAGGCACGATAGTTTAAACACCATGATATGCTAAGTTTAAATGTTTACATACTTGTATTATGTTGGGAAAACTATGTTTTAATAAAAGAGTTTTAGTTCGCATATAATAATAACTAGACTATTAAAAGCTTAAGTTTGTGGGAAACAGGGGACATGCATGATTTATGCGGGGAGATGGAGCGTAAGACGCACTCCCTTGCAGGAAAAGAAAAAGAAAAAGAAAACAAAAGAAAATGCATTGAAAAAGAAAAAAATAGAATAAACACATTGGCTACGTCGAGTTCTGTGGCCTTTGATATTCGAGCAAGTAAACCCTCGGGGTGTTTCTACACCCAGCGCCCTAAGGCCGTCTGGTCTGGGAGTCATTGGTCGAAAGCTCGCTACATGGATATCATTGAAAAGCCTAAGAGGACTAGGCATTGCACAATCAATTGTGTACACTGGAAAGTGCGAATACACCCTCGAAAGTAATAAAAGCTTAATGAAAACCCCCTGTGACTCTTAACTTTAGTAATACATGGTCTTGGTTAGAACTTATATGATTTACTGCTTTTCTTAAGTTGAAGCTTGTTTTTCCCCTAAGAAGCATTGTATGTGATATATTTGTTCAAAGCATGTTTAATGGTTGCCAGGCACACAACGCACAATACATCAGTGCTGACAGTTTTGGATTTGCAGAATATGCCTTATGGTCTTGTTTTAGGTGGCTTATCTATTTCGACTATCTCATAGTATTCTGAGGCATTGCTTTGAAAGTTCAATGCTGGCTAGGAACTTGGATTCGCATTCATGATAGCGTAGGTACCATACATTATAGATACTGCATTGCATATGTTGTTTAGTTTTGTTTTGGTTGCTTGAGGGCAAGAAACGTTTAATTTTGGGGGTATTTGATAAGCGGTTTTATGACCACTTATTCAGATAATAACCAGCTCATTCTGTTGCTTAAACTCAAGTAATCCTGTGCGTTTAATATATTTTTCCTTTGTTTGCACCGTTTATGTTTAGGAACTCTCGGAGAGCAAATTGAGCGTTAAAGTCATGATAGCATGATAGATGAAGATGTTGCGAGGCTAAAAGTGCAGAAGTGCAAGGAAGCGGAGCGGAAGCCAAGTGTAGCAACAAAGAAATGCACCAACATAATTTCATGGTACGCCCGACCGCGCCGTTTTAAGGCAGCCAGCCCGCGCGCCCGCCCCAACCCCCAAACCAGAGTCCCAATTTTTGTGCTCGCGAGGCCGCGCCAAGACCAAAGCCGAATGCCGCGCGGCCGCGCCGACTCCCAGCTTGACCAAGTTTGACTTTCGACTTAGCAGATCGGGAGAAGGCTTATATTAGGGCTTTTGCCCTCATTTGCTCGGCATCTCCACTAGGGAGTTCATGCCCTAGTTTTCCATTTTCCTTCTCTTTTCATTTCTTAATTAATCTAGATTAGTAGTAGATTAGAGAGTAGATTAGGTTTAATTAGTTTAGTTAGATTCTAGGGTTTCTTTTGGACTTGAAGATTGAAGCAAGGGATAAACAACAAAGATCCACACTTGGAGAAAGACTAAAGATTTGCAATTTCTATCTCTTAATTCTCCTTGTATTCATGTATATCTGGATGATGTTTATAAACCTTTTGGATAATATATTCAAGTATTTATGACTTAGTTTATATTTTGGGATTTCAATGGAACCCAACACATAGTTGTATTGATTGCTCTCTCTCTCTTTGCTATTATTTCCAATTGGTTATCATAACTTGTGCGTTTAGATTGATTTATTGTGAACCTATATGAAATTGACAAATGGATTTTAGGTTTAGACCTAGTTATGATATCATGCGAAAGTTAGAGATTCTTGCGGGTAATCTATGAGATTATGTGACGTGTGTCTCATTCATTGTCCTAAAGAGTTGATAATTTGTTAGTGTTTAGGATAGAAATATACCTAAATGCCGTATGTAACCATTTGAGAATCTAATCTTAATGACTTCCTATGCGAAAGTTGGTAATTGATGGAGTAGTTAACGAGATTTCCCGTGACATATGTCTTGTTAATTGTTCTGGATATTAGTTGCTTGATAGTGTGTAGGATAGACATATACCTACACACCGCATTAGGAAGATTCATAGTTGTCCATCGAAAGAGGCTATTATGTAATCATGATTTCTCGGTTGTTAATTCTAGGTGCTTATTATTCTAAGTGAGAGAGTTAAGAGATTCGAACGAAGTGTTGAGGGTATTTGTAATCCCATGTCTTCATTCTCTGAAATTACCCTAGGATTAGTTATTGCATGTTTTAATTCTTGCCTAGTTCAACTTAGTTTTAATTCAATCTCTTTACCATCCGTTTAAATAAGACTGAGATGATTACGGACTAGTGTTTTGGTGACTTTTATCCATTAATTCTCTGTGGGACGATATCTGTACTTACACTTTATTACTCGTTGGCCGCGTATACTTGCGCGAATATATTGACCGATAAATCGGCCAACAGCCCTCTGATAAGGCAAAGCCATGTATACCCTCCATAGGGATATCTGTCAATGGCACGATCAATGGCCAATGATGCCAAGCAGAAGGAGCAATGGAAATGCGGATCTCCTCCGTAATGCTCCTAATGGCAAGCTCTCCAAGATAGAGCTTTCAGCCTCCCACCGTTAATAAAGGGACTTTGCGGGTCGACAAAATAAACTTTCGACCTGTAGGGATGCCTCCCTCGAATTCGACGGTCAAAAACTCAGAGGTATACGACGTCTAAGTTATCGAACCCGCCGTCAAAAGCTCCAACTGCAAACGAGCGTGAGTGAATCCCTCAGCAACAATGACCTCCGTCAAAGTGGAGTGATGCCATCTCTGTCCCCGAGGATAGGTCTCTAGACCTAGAGCATAAGCGGGCCATAAGCAAGGAAGCCTCTTAAATGCCCAAAGCTGATCATGCAAATATCAAAAGTCCTCAGTGACCAAGACTGACAAAAATGAATGCTGAAATCAAAAAGGTACAAACAGATGTACTCACTAGCAAAAATGGGTAAAATCCTAACCAAGCCTCCGTTACAACCTCCGAAAGCATGCGCATGCCACGGAGAAAATAGGCAAAGATATAGGAGCCCCAATTATAGTCACTGAGGCGCTAATCAAGGCAAAGGACACAGTAGACGAGTTGTCCGCCACAAAACAACCCCTGATGATCGACAAAAACAATCGCCTCAGAATGCAATCTCTAGCCCTCCGATCATCAGGTGGGGGCTCCTATAAAGTCACATCCTGGGCATCTATACTCCAGGGACCAGATCGGACCGTCCGACCCTTGAATGCCATCGTAGGGACTCCCAGCAGGGACTGAACGACAGTGTGCGTAATGTCAGCCACGACAGGCACTGGCTTGCCCTCAAACTTAATACTGGTGATAAATCTCCAATCCATAGGAGTCATCATCACCTCACAATCTAGCAAATGAAGGAACTGAGTCTGGTGGAACCAGCGCTCAGATAAAGCCCTCATATACCCCCAGGGGCAACGGCGGGGATGGATCGAGAAAAAGGCCTGAAAGCCCCAGCCATATACGATCTCCCTGTAATCCTCGTTCAAAGTATGATACAGGGAGTGCACCCTAAACCAGTTCCGTCGAGGCTGCGTAAAGCCGGGAACTTGCATCAAAGACCAACCCATGTTAAAAACCTGTGCGCTAAGAATGGAAAAAATGGAAGAAAAAGAATCCAAGAATAGATTCAAGTCACCTCGTTGGCGTGAAGGTATCTCGATGGATGGCGACTCAAGTCGCCCAGCAATTCCTGCGTCTGCACAATAATGCCAGGGACCTCTGCACGTGGAGCCTGAGCGGGAACATGAGCAACAAAAGGAGCCTCCTCATCGTCAATATCAAGTGGTAACTCGTCCTGTACGGGATGAATCACCGCCTCCACCAATCTATGAGGCGTCCGAGCTGGGCAAGGCTGGGGAACATCAGAAGCTCTCCTCCATCTGATACCTGAGGATACCCTGCTGGAACTGTCGGGTCTCTCGCGATCCATCGCATACACTAATTCTCCAAATCACCTCAGAAAGGGTGAGGTAAGCCTAAAACCTGTGGCTTATCATTTTCAATCAGTCCAGCGTATATCTCTAGGTCCTAAGACATGCATGGGTTAATCAAAAATACCCAGTAAAGTCAAAATTGCATGTCTTCAAAACCTAGAAGCTAAAAACCTACATGGGTCAGTCAAAAATCCCCAATAGTCAAAAATGTATGTTTTTCAATGCCTAAATTTTGGAAAAATTTTGCCAGAGTGTCCTTTGTAAAATGGATTGTCTACATGCACACAGGCATGTCTAGGTGGCCATTCAGTAGCACACCTACCAAAAATAGAAACAGTTCATATTTATGAAAGAAAATCAAAATTAACCTCACATGGTAGCCAAATTACCATGGAAATTTTTAGTTGAAAATCCAGGCGCACTAGGCCTCAAAAAGGATGACTAAACTGGTCAAAAAGTGCAAAATATCACTGTCTCAGAACATGAATTTTCTTACATCCAAACGTGCATTACAGTAAGATATGCATACATATGTAGTCAAAAAAAATTTAGCAGGTCATATAGGCATACATTTTTCATACATTGCGTCTGAAAGTCCCTTAAGTGGTTTGCATGCTTTTAATGGTCAAAACTTGCGAAAAAAGGACATAAAACGTTACCTGCATTGCGCTGATCGCGTAGGAACTGACGGATTCAGAAAATAGCCGTCCAAGCTCCGTAGATCTGAAAAAGAAGATCGAAATCCGTTTGGAACTCAAAACTGAAACTTGGAAAATAAAAATCCTGCAACCTATTAAATAGCCCAGGTGGAAGCGGGCCCACCTGCGACTGCCGTACCTTCACCTGTGACAGCCTAAGGTGGGCCCCACTACCCCAAGCTCAATTCAGTTCCGTTCGAAACGGAGTTCTTATGTGCTTCCAAGTCAAATCTGAAGAGAAATCTCTATGCGATTGAGCGGTTTGTCCTGAAATCTTGCGTTTAAGCAGTGTAATCCTGACAAAAAGGAAGCCCCACAGAGACCCTTGGTATGTATCCTGGAGTCATGTCCGGAGATCAACAGAGCAAACTACAAAAAGACTACTCAGAAACTGAGCAAAACTGCCAAAAACTGCCACTTTCAGAGCGTCGGGTACAGACTGAAGCAAGTTCAACCGTTGGTTCCACCCCAGCGAAGTTTGGGTACAAAACTGAAGCCAAGTCAACTGTTGGTTCCATTCCAGCGAAGTTCAGGTACAAACCGAAGCCAGTTCAACTGTTGGCTCCATTCTAGTGAAGTCGGGTACAAACCGAAGCCGAGTTCAACCGTTGGTTCCATTCCAGCGAAGTTTGGGTACAGACCGAAGCCAGCTCAACCGTTGGTTCCATTCCAGCGAAGTTGGGTACAGACCGAAGCCGAGTTCAACCATTGGTTCCATTCCAGTGAAGTTCAGGTACAGACCAAAGCCAGTTCAACCGTTGGTTCCATTCCAGCGAAGTCGGGTACAGACCGAAGCCAGTTCAATCGTTGGTTCCATTCCAGCGAAGTCGGGTACAGACCGAAGTCGAGTTCAACCGTTGGTTCCATTTCAGCAAAGTTCGGGTACAGATCGAAGCCAGTTCAACCGTTGGTTCCATTCTAGTGAAGTCGAGTACAAACCAAAGCCAGTTCAACCGTTGGTTCCATTCCAGCGAAGTTCGGGTACAGACCGAAGCCAAGTTTAACCGTTGGTTCCATTCCAGCGAAGTTCGGGTACAGACCGAAGCCAGTTCAACCGTTGGTTCCATCCCAACGAAGTTCGGGTACAGACCGAAGCAAGTTCAACCGTTGGCACAACCCCAGCGAAGCGTCTGGTACAGACCGAAGCTAGTTCTGTAATACCCGAGAATTTCCTAATATTATTAAAAATATATATTAATGGGAATGAGAATTTATTAGAATATAAAGGATTTTGTGTTATGAGAATGATTAATTCAATTATATAAAATTGAATAATTATAATAATTGAGAAATTGATGGAGTTTATAATAAACTCGATAAAATGCCTTGTGTGGCACCGTGATGGGAAATAATAATGATTATATTAATTTAAGCAAATAATTAATCTATATTAATTGTTAATCGTAGAATATTAATTAATTGTCATCGTAGAATAATTGTTATAGATGATTAATTAATAATATGTGATTATTATTATTGCACGAAATGTAATATTAATAATGAGCAACGTGTCTATAATATAATAAGATTTATATTCATTTAATGTGATATTTAATCATATAAGTGTTAATCGATTATTATGGAAATTAATAATCAATGAGGAATGAATTAATTAATATTATTATTAATTAATCAATGAAATGAATAATTTATTTATTTGACATTATGAATAAAAAAATAAATAAGTAAGTTATTAATATAATGAGATTATATTAATTGTTATGTGCAAGCATGCGAATTAAATGTGTAACATATAGTAGCTAACTATGTATTATATGAAGTGTAATATGATACTATTATATAGTAAGGTTTATTGAATTATGGGAGTTGCATGAAATGCCTATGTGACAATGTGAATATACATTAAAGTAGGACATCATGATTATATGATAGATAATTTAATAATGTTTAACTATCTTATATTATCTTCATTGATTATGAAACAATGTGAAACCAATGTACATGGATTATATATGCGCAAATTACATTATAACATTATTTCCTTATTACTCTAAATGAATTTACTACCTAAGTATACATATATACCTAAGTGTATGATATATGTATATAGCCTAAGTATGTATATATGCATGTTGCTAGAAGGCTGAGGTTGTTTTGCTGGGAGAGTCACTTTCTCCTTCACGTGAAATACACAAGCTATCCTACTCCCCTATTCTTCCTTAAACTCAGCAACATAGGCTAGCAAATGATGAAGAAGGGTGTGGCTATCATGATGGATTTCAACCACCATTACCAACCACCTAATAACCTCCCTGCAATACAAATTTTCGTTGGTTTAATTTGGAGAACATTAACATTGTCTGTGTATAGGAAATTCTATAAATTGAGACCTCCCTTCACAAATTCATTTGCTGAGAAAATTGCTAAGTATTGAGTTGAGAGCTAGTATATCATTAGTGTTAGTATTCTGAGTAGTTGAGAATTCAAATTTCATTAAACAGAGGTATAATCCCATTTCTGTATTCTTCATTCTTGGTTTCTGTCAAAATTTCTAGTCTTGAATTCTTGATTCCAGTTGAAATTCATGATTTTGTGATCAAGTATTGTTTGTTAGTTGATATGTGGGTTGTTATATATGTTAGTATGTAATGTGACATGCTTAGAACTATTTTCATGAACTAATTCTATGATTTGGGATGTTAACTGCAGAAGCAGGAAGAACACTGGCACGAACTGCACATGGCGCAGCTGCGCTGGGTTTATACCCAGGCGCAGCTGCGCTGGGTTTATACCCAGGCGCAGCGCAGCGCAGCTACGCAGGAAGCCTATTCCAGTTTTATTTGAGTTCTGTCAATCTGTTAAGCATGCTTGGATGTTATGACTTAGGCAAGGAATATTAGCATGAATAACTTGTATAGAGGGGTATGTAGACCTAATATGAGCATGTCTTTCTATGATTACATGCATGATTAACGAACGGTTTAAGCTTTCGAAGTGAACATAAGGCTTATAATTAAACTTTAAACATATATGACATACGACGGTATTCTGACCTTGCAAGCATACTATTATGATCTAGGAAGGCATGAAAAACTTGTTCATAGATGTATACATGTTTCATAAGGTAACATGAGTATGTTGATCGCGTTAAATGAACTTTACTAGTGAAAGTATAATTTTATCTTGACATTTTATATCGAAGTCTAGATTCTGATTTTTACGAGCATGTTTAGAAGACTTAGAAATGCATGAATAACCCATCAACTTATGTTTATACGATTCGTAAAGAAGTATGAACATGTTGGACTTATTAGTAAGACTTACTAATGAAAATATGTAAGAACTTGAATTTTCAGATATTATTAAATAAGGATTTAATAAATAAAATTCTTAAATTGTGAGATGGGTTCGAATAAGAGTATTTTTATGTGATATAAGGTATGTGGTATTATATTACATAGGGTAATATGGACTATGTAATATGTGTTTTTGTGATTTATAAATATATTATTAATATATATTTGTTACTTAGCGTAGAGACGATTCAGTTGAGATAAAGGTAGTGGATAAATTCCTATCGATATTAAATAATTTATAGAATTATTTTATCATAGTAAGTTGGTGACATTAAATATCCTTAATGTATAGTCACCATATTCTTGTGTGTGTATTAATAACTAGTATGTTTATAATATAGGTTATTAATAGCACTTAAGCTATCCATGAATAGGTTTGGATAGTAAAGCATGAGTTAGTTAAGGAATTAACTAATAAGAATAAATATTAGTTAATTTAAGTTGGGAGTTATATTATGGAATAATATAATGAGAGTATTGAACCTTAATTAACTATGATGATATAGTACAGTGTTTAATTTACTTAAGTAAAGGAGTGAATTAATGTGTGTTGAATATGTAATTATAGTTGGCACTTTTATATATATTACTTAGAATAGTGATATGTGAGAAAGTCTAATGTACGGATAACGTTATATATATATATATATATATATATATATATATATATATATATATATATATATATATATATATATACACACACGTTATTAAAGGGAGATGAAAATCATTATATCTTTAAATGAATATTTGAAGAAATTATTTTGGGAACAATTTATAGAAAAGAAAGAGAAATGGTTATTATATATTTTAATAAAGGATATTAAAATAATTTTTAATATTGAATTAGTTTAATAAAAGGAGGAAATGTTATTTTTGAATAGTAACATTACCTTATATATTTTGTATAAGGTGTGATTGATTAATATGATAGATATATTACATATTTGCTATATGTAAATAAATTGATAGAAACAATTTCTTATAATAGAAAATAAACTTATTATCTATTTTCTATATATAATATATGTACATGTATTGTACATGTAATTATTCGATATTATATTATATTATAATATCTTGAGTTAATAAATAAAGTATTTTCTAATAATGAATATCTTTATTTGGAGAAAACATAATATTTTATGATATGGATAAATACATAATGTATTTTCAAGGGAGTTCAATTAATGAAAGGAAACTAAGTTATTTTAATTAAATAACTTAAGTTATTATTTGATCGTGAATATTATTAGTTAAATATTTAATAGAGTATATATATTAATTATTATAAGCGTAAAGGTTATACTTATTATAAGTATAATTAATTGAAGTAATTTAACATTTTAATAGCTTGAGTTATTATATTTCCGTAAAGGTTATATATAATATTTGAATATTCGATTTGTAAAATATTTATATGTGGACCTTGGATTTAATAGTTCTAATTTAATTGAACATGTTATGAGTAGTAATGTGGTGAGAGATGAGTAAGTGATGAGAATAATAATAAGCTTGAGATTAAGCTTGTGAGAAATGCCTTGTGTGGCACGATAATAGATTCGGTAATGGATTGATTAATTCAAAGATGAAAGAATTATTAATTAAACAATTAATCTATATTAATTGTTATTATAATAATATGTTGAATTATTATTATTGCGAGTGATAGCATGATAATAAGTATATTTGTTATAAATATAATAAGACTTATATTTATTTATTATGATAATTAACTATATAAAAGTTAATTAATTGTTATGGAAATTATAATTCCATTGATTAATGAGAAATAGATTAATTAATATTATTATTAATTAATTGATTAGATAAGTAAATTATTTACTTCTATATGCAAGCATGCGAATAAAATGTATAGCGTATAGTAACTAACTATATATTGTATGAAGTGTGAAGTGTAGTTATCTTTATTAAGTATAATGCAATGTGACGCATTAATATAGCTATATATTATATATAGACTATATAGTAAGGTTAATTGTAGGTTACATAATAATGTTTATGTGATTACATGTGTGTGGGTGAACCTTATTTAGTACCATGTGAATGTTATAACAAGTAAACAATTGTTAATCGATAAGGATTTCAATAATTGGAATAATAGAGTTGGGATAGTAAAGGTGATGATACGCGATAGAATTATATCCGGAAGGATAAGATATATATGGGTGGTATATGATACATTGTAAATAAAGATTACAATTATAATTCATTTATAACCTAAGCTATATGAAATGAAGGTGTATATATATTTTATAGCCTATGTGTTTATAAAATGAAATTTGTGTACCCTAAGTGTATATATAAGGTGTATAAGTGTATAACATTAGTGTAGTACACTTGCTAGTTGCAAATGCTGAGATTACTTCTTGTCCCTAATTGTGAGTCCCTCCTCATTTCTCCTCACGTGAATGGCTAGGAGCTATGCCTATCTCCCTCAAACTCAGCAATTGTAGCTAATGATGAGATGGGGAATGGGTATCATGATGGATACCACCAACTCTTTCTTGCACAATGGACTCTCCTTCATTCCATTAGTTTGTAATAAGAGGCAAAGCTATTGTCTGTGTAGTGAGTTTTCTATAAATGAAGCTCCCTCCTTCTCATTTGATGTTGCTGAGTTTTCTGTCAAGTGTAAGATATAGAGTAAGTGTACTAATTGGAGAAGGAGACTAAGAATTGGAGATGTCAACAAGCTTAGAATTTCAATTCACAAAGGTAAAACTTTTACAGTGTCCATAGTTTGATAATTGGAGAGTTCTTGAATTTCTTAAGTTATTGATTATGTTAAATTAGATGGTAATTGAATTGGAGAATGATGGTTAGTTGTTATATAAGCTGTTATACATGCTAGAAATACATTGTTATTGATATTGAGCATAATAAGTAAGAAAATTCTGAGTTTGGACTGGTTTCTGCCGAAGCAGAAAAATTCCTGGACTGGCCGGACACCGGCGCAGCTGCGCCGGGTTTGTACCTGGTGCCTGCGCAGCTGCACAGGGTCCTGGAACCAGATTTTTGTTTTCTGTTTTGTTGCAAATCTGCTAACTGTTGGACAATTGCTATAACTAGCGTGCAAGCATGTGTAATGTGTATATAAGAGTACTTTAAACTAACATGAGCATGCTATATTAGAATTGCTTGCTTGAATAGTGAAGTTATAGATTTCACAATAAACTTAGAGTTTCAAAATTTACATTAACTTATTATATCCGTTTTAAACATTCTGACTTTTGAGACATGTTTGTATGACCTAGAAACACGTGAAATGCATGTTGACTTGCATACATATGTTTCATAGTATAGTACGAGCATGATGAACCTCACTAGTGAACATTTTTAACAAAAGTATAAGTTGTAAATGTGAACTTTGACATGTAAAGATCCTATACGTATTCTGATTTTTTTGGACATGTTTATATGGCCTTGAAATGCATGAAGGACATATTAACTTACGGATATGGATTTCATAATGAAGCATGAACATGTTGGACTTGTTAGTGAGCTTCACTAATGAAAACACGAGTCTTGAACGTGAACGTTAACATGTTACCCTAAGATTTAGATTTTGATGTTTATGGACTTAAGTTTTTACGGGTATTAATTTAGAACCTATATCATGTAAATTGGACGTGAAAAGGTTAAACGAGCATGAAAGTATCCTTTAATGTGTATACATGCTATGTAGGACCATATGTTAATACTTGAATCCGACTTCGACGGTTAGTAGCGTATATTTGCTTTGTTATGGCCTTATGTGTTAGTAATGATATATGAGAATGATTAACTCAAAAGATGGACTACACTAGCTATATGTAAATAGATTAGTGGTAGACGGACATGTGTATATGAAGAATGTTAGTAAGTACGTATGGTTAAAGTATACGTATACTTACATAGTTATTCTAGGAATATAATAAGGAAGTGAGATGAAGGTTCTAAGAAACAAGTTAGACAACAATGTAACCTTTATTATTACATTGAGAATGTGTGGATACATATAACTGATGAGTGTGATCTCTATGGTTAATATAACTGTGTAGGATTACACAAAGTGCAGAGATTCTTAAGCAGTTAAGTCGTAGTTACTAAACTACGAATCAGGCAAGTCTTTCAATTCCTATTTGAAATATGAATTCAATAACTGTTAGTTGAATTATATTATGTTGTGATAATGTGAACTTATATATGAACTGTATATGAGATATAAATGATATTGAAAGTTGATCTTTGATGATATACTTGTCATGTGAAAAGTAACATGCGTAGTAAATATAAACTGTTTATAAATGCATGAACTGAGTATGATGTTATATGCTATGTGATGCATGAAGACTGTTAGAATTGCTGAGCTGTCGAGCTCACTCTTGCAAATAACCACTTTTGCAGGTTAAGGATTCACGGTAAAGATTTCGTGCTTCTTGATTGATAAAGATAGATAGTATCGCATTGAAGAATATTACTTAGATTATTGTCTGGACCCTGTTTAGATTCTAGATGATGTACTCGATAGTTGCTTACACTGTTTAATACTTGTTGTATTGTAAGAATGTATTAATTAATACATAGAGGATATCGAGTTGAGTTGTAAATGTTTATACGATAACTCAGATAAGAAGGAATCATATTATATAGTTGATTCAAGATTTGTAATTGGTATCAAAGTTATGGAATCAATAAAAAGATTTTTATTCAAAGGATATTGAAAAGTTTAAATTATTCCGTATTTTAGTAATATCGAATATGATGTAAAGACGAGATCTTGAATATAAATAGAATTTATATTCTAAATTATAATAAACAAAGTTGTATTCTTTTACTAATGATTAAAAGATGTAATAGTTTGACGATAGTAGTATCGTGGCTGCACCGAATCTGAGATTTCGAAGGAACGTGGATTTGGGGGCGTCACAAAATATGAGCTTTGATGGAGAACCTTAACATGTTATATTAAGATTCATATCCGGATATTTGTAACATGTTTAATAGTACGTATACCATCACTAGTATATCATACATGTGTATTCACTTGTCAAATTCAATGAAAGGTTAACCAAGCATGAGTTTAAGCATATTTTAAAGTGATAAACGACACTAATGATGAATGAAAGATGTGGACACTTATAAACATGTATAGTACAAAGTATGTGATCTCTTGATGTGACCATATGATCAAATTATATGCGGGGTGATTACATGACCCTATTCGACCTTAATTTTGTGTAAATCCTAGACTAAGACCATAACATATAAAAATGAACATGAGATGGTCATATGATTATAAACGTCCTCGAACATGATTGTATGTTAAGTGTAAATTGGTTAAGTATGCTAAAGTAAGGACAGAATCAGAAAATGCAAGGCTTAACCCTGGTCTAGGCCAGGGGACTGCGCAGCTGCGCCGTCCCTAGGCCTAACCAGGGCGCAGCTGCGCCGGTCTGGAATCTGAATTGTTGAAATCTGCTTGTTCTGGTCATGTCAGTTAGTGTAAATTATTGTTCAAAATTGCTAGAAATAATCTGTACCCTACTGATATGTGTATATATGTGATGAATAAGTAAGAAGATAATGTTTAACTTATATAGTGGGTCAAAGGATTATAACCACTTGAACATGATAAGTTGCTATAGTATCATTTCATTATGACTATGTACTTGATTCGCGATAACATATAATCTGATTTCATACCATATGAGTATAAGTATGACATGTGACTAAGATAGTAACATATATGTATATTGAGTAACAAGTTTGTGTAACGGATGTGTTAACTAATGGACATCCTATACTTATAATACACTATAAATAGGAATCAAAAGTGTTGATTACTTAATGTGGATAAACTACGCTAAAGGCAAGTATCCTAACCCTTACATTACTTTATTCAACGGATATCGTAAGCAAGTTTCCTAACTTACACTCTTTTGACGGTGCAAGTATTCTATCTTTGTATATTGCAAGCTAATTTCTTTACTTAATCGTTGAATTGAATTAGCATACTTGAACTCTTATTTCATTAAAGCTATTATTCATGTTGAACTTAGTATTGTTCTTGAATATTGTGAAAGTGTCTATGCCATTTGATTCGGCTAGACTTATATTATTGAAAAGCAACCCAAACTAATTGATTTGGTGCGGGATTTTGTATTTGACTGAGAAGAACAACCTTCTTTGAAGGGAAAATAAAATTGTCGGAGAACCGACGCGCGCACTTGGGTATGATTAATTGTTATACATAATGATGGTACTTTAGGCTGATCACCTGTTGTACTTGTTTTTGTTGGATTTTCAGTTTATTACTGTTAATTCTAGTAGAAGTTCACGGTCCTTAGTGACTGCTCAGTATTCAGTTATCTTGAAATCTTGAATTGATTTATTTTTGAATCACATTGATATTATTCTGTCCTTAGCGACTGTTATTGAAAACTGTTGATATTCTTGTTATCCTTGAACTATCAAACCTTGCTATACCCTTTTCGAGAATTGAGAATTATATTACGAACCCTTATTGTATATTACTTGCTGAGCAATTGTGCTCATTCTTGCTTTTCCGTAAAATATTTCAGTTAAGGCAGAGCAAGGCGAACCTTCGAGCGTTAATAACGGCAAGGGCAAGGCTACCAACTAGCTTGTCTCTTTTATGTTTTAAATATTTTAATGTTGTATTAAGATGATGTAGTAAGACTAGATTTGATTATGTTTAAGCTTAAGTTAGATTGTGTAATAAGTCATTAATTGATATTATTATTTAATCTATTAAGTACTGTAGGTTGCGAGACTTGGGGGAATAATTATAATAAATTATTGTAAATTATTCTAGATTAGATTTTCCGCTGTGATTGTGTGATTTTTTAGTTATTATTATTTTGATGTATTACCATGAGCACGTGATGAACCGAATTCGAGAGACCAAGTGGCGGGTCCCGGATTTGGGGGCGTCACAGGTTGGTATCAAAGCTGTAGTTATAAACCTTAGGAACGAGTGTCCTTAGACTATAACTTAGGCGAACTTAGAAGTTGGAAAGGAGATAAAACTCACATAGAGTTTTCCCTAGAGCGAGACTTAGCGTGTTATGAAATGTAACTTCATTCTATACAATGAACTTATATTTTATTTAATATTCTAATGGAGTTGCTGTTTGTTTGTCTTATGTTTGTGATTGTAGGATGACAGACACATGTGTACCTAGTAGAGTGGCAGAGGAGGAGCCCAGGGATATACATGTAGTATACGAGGCACCTCTAGAGGCTACACCAGTGCAGGATGTTGCACCGTTCAAGTCTGATGACGAGGACGAGATTGAGATAGAGTCTGATCCAGAGGAGGAGCCGATGGAGGACGAGCCGATGGAGGATGAGCCAGTAGAGGACTCTGATGAGACTACTGTAGAGGAGCAGATGCTAGGAGAGTATGAGGAGCGGATCCTAGAGTTAGACTGCAGGGTGCAAGAGCTGGAGGCCGAGGCCCATGAGAGAGAGTCTGAGTTCCAAAAGCTGAGGGACGAGGACCACCAGAGGAAGCTGGCCATGCATTAGAGGTGGAGATCGCTTACCGCAGGGAGGCAGGGATCCAAATGGGAACCTTATTCCACAGGTCGGTGGCGAGAAATGTAGATATGGCAGGAAAGCTGAAAGAAGTAGAATAGAGAGAATTGAGTGAGAAGACTGAGAAAGAGGCACTCCGTACTCAGCTAGAGTTGGAGGTGATGGATAGGATACACTTCGAGGAGAAGTGGGAAGCGTCCAATGAGAGAGCTGACGACCTAGAGGACGAGGTCAGGTGCAAGAAAAGAAAGATGAACAAGATGGGGTACATGTTCCGTTCAGCATTGGAGAGGGTGATTGACGGTGTGTACCACTACCCAGCGGAGCAGGGACAGACTCTACATACTTTGAGCTGAGAGCTGGTTGCGTATATAGCACAGTTGGAGTACAAGAGCGCAGTGGAGTGCGGGATGATGTGATGAAATTTCCTTAGACGGTCTAGTGGTAGTTTAGTAGAATTTATCTTTATGTGTTGTACATACTATGTTGTAATCCCAATCTTTGTGTAAGATGTGGGATAATGATGTAAACCCCGTGTTAGCTTTTGTTAGAGGGGTAGTATGGTAGTAGGTTAGTATATTCCACGTCTTTTGTGATATTAGGGGATATACGTGATGACATTTATAGCAGTATGCTAGGATAATCATGTAATGAAATGAAATGGCATATGAAAATAAATGGAGTTTATTTCTGAAATGTGTTATAAATTTATTCTTTTAGTATTAAAAGAAATACTGAAGTAATATACTTGAATAATAATAAAATGAAAAATTATGATGCAGATAATGCCGCCCAGACGTAGATTGACTGCACCTGAGGAGTCAGTGAATAATGAGAGGGAACAAGTAGACCCGATCCAGAAACTGGTAGACCTGTTAGGAGAGGCATTAAGGGGAAGGAACAATGAACCCGTTCGCCCAAACCCTCAGGCTGTGCCAGTAACAACCTTTAAAGACTTTAAGAGTGTAGGACCCCAGGAGTTCGAGGGAACTACCGACCCAATCGCCGCACAAACCTGGATCAAAGAGATCGAAAATGCTTTCACTATAGCTCGCATAGGCTAAGATCAGAAGACGGTATTTTCCACGTACATGATGAGGGGCGAAACCAACTACTGGTGGGAGGCTAATCAACAAAGAGCTGGAGAAGGGATAATAGCTTGGGATAAGTTTAAGACGATGTTCTTCGAGAATTACTTTCCGAAGAGTATGAAGAATAGGATGGAGGTGAAATTCCTAGAGTTAAAACAAGGGGAGATGACGGTGGCGCAATACGCGGCTAGGTTTAACGAACTAGCCCGATTTGCAGAACACCAGGTAGGAGATGAAGAGAGGAAGGCTAGACGCTTCGAACAAGGGCTGAAGCTGTGGCTATTCAATAAGGTGGCTGTTCAATAAGGTATCAGTTCTTCAAATTGATTCCTTTGCAACATTACTGGAGAAGGCAATCATTGCGGAAGGTGGCAGTGAGGCCTTAAGTCTGTATAACAAAAAGAAGAAAGGAAAGAATGCTGGAGGAGAGAATCGTACTGGAGGAAGCAGCAGTGGAGGAAGTAATTTAGGAAAGAGAAAGTGGTAGAATAACAACAACAACAACAACAACAACAATAATCAATCAGGGAATTTTTGTGGAGGTTTCAAGAAGAGGGCTGAAGGATGCCCAAAGTGTGGGAAGAATCACCAGGGCGAGTGCTGAAAGGGACGTGTCACTTGCTACAACTGCGGACAGGAAGGGCACATCTCGCCCAACTATCCGAAGCCAAAGAAGATCCAAGGGTGTTTTGCTTGCGGCTCAACTGAGCACCGTATTAAGGATTGCCTAAAGAAAGGAAGTGGCGGGGGTAGCAATCAGCAAGGAGGCAACAAGCTGATGATCAGCGGGCCGGCACAATCCAACCATCCAATCGCCAGAACCTTTAACATGACCGTCCAAGACGCCGTCGCTGCGAAGGACGTGGTGTCAGGTATAATCCCAATCAATGATATAAATGCTTATGTATTATTTGATTCGGGTGCCACCTGTTCTTTTATATCTGAAGAATTTGCTAGTAAACTTAGTACACCCCGAGAACGATTAGAAAATCCTTTGATCATAGAAGTTGCTAATAAGGAAGTGATCCCTGTAGAATACGTTTATCGAGATTATCGCGCAAACATTAGAGAACATGAACTGAGCGTAGACTTGATTCCTATTAGATTGGGAGAATTTGACATAATACTGGGAATGGATTGGTTGTATAACCATGCTGTGATTATTAGCTGTCAGAACAAGTGTGTGAACCTTCAGACTCCGAATAAGTCTAAGGTAGTGTTTTATGGTTGCTCATCGCTTAAGCAATCGTGTTACGTTACGATGATGCAGGCCAAGAAATTGTTAAGGAAAGGGTGTGTAGGTTATTTAGCTTACATCGTTGATACTCGAAAAAAGGGGGTAGAAATTAAGGATATATCCATAGTGAATAAATTTCAAGATGTATTACCGGACGATCTGCCTGGTCTTCCGCCAGACAGAGAAATTGAATTCGTAATAGACTTAGCACCGGGAACGGCACCGATTTTGAAAGCTCCATATCCTATGGCGCCAGTAGAAATGAAGGAATTGATGATACAATTGCAAGCATAGTTGGATAAGGGTTACATTCGACCGAGTGTTTCCATTTGGGGAGCACCAGTGCTATTCGTTAAGAAGAAGGACGGATCGATGAGGCTCTGTATCGATTATCGATAATTGAACAGAGTGACGATCAAGAACCGATATCCGCTACCGAGGATAGACGACCTGTTTGATCAACTGAAGGGAGCAAAGTGTTTCTCGAAAATTGACTTACGAACAGGATATCATCAACTGAAAGTGAGGAATGAGGACATACCAAAGACTGCATTTCGAACCCGTTATGGACACTACGAGTTTTTGGTAATGTCATTTGGATTGACTAATGCTCCGGTAGCATTTATGGACTTGATGAACCGAGTTTTCAAGCCATACTTGGATAAATTTGTAGTAGTTTTTATCGACGACATCTGGATCTACTCGAAGACAGAGGAAGAACACGCCGAACATCTGAAGAATGTCTTGGAGGCACTAAGGAAGGAAAAGATGTATGCAAAATTTTCAAAGTGCGAATTTTGGATGGAGAAGGTTCAATTCTTAGGCCACGTGGTGGATAAGAATGGAATCGCTGTAGACCTTGCGAAGGTAGAAGCAGTAAGTAATTGGGAACAGCCGAGAACACCGACGGAGGTGATAAGCTTTTTAGGGTTAGCCGGGTACTATCCAAAATTCATCGAAGATTTTTCTAAGATAGCAACCCCATTGACCAATTTGACTAGAAAGACGGTGAAATTTGTATGGACTGACAAATGCGAAGAAAGTTTTCAAGAACTGAAAAGGAGATTGAGCGAAGCACCTGTGTTATCATTACCAGATGATGCGAGAAATTTTGTGGTGTATAGTGATGCATCGCACAAGGGACTTGGCTGTGTGCTTATGCAGTACGGCAAGGTCATTGCATATGCATCACGACAATTGAAGGATTACGAAAAATGATACCCTACTCACGACTTAGAGTTAGCTGCAGTAGTTTTTGCGTTAAAGATATAGAGGCATTATTTGTATGGGGAAAAATGTGAGATATACACGGACCACAAAAGTCTGAAATATATCTTTACACAGAAGGAGTTGAACATGCGGCAGAGAAGGTGGTTAGAATTAATCAAAGACTATGACTGCGATATTCTTTATCACCCGGGGAAGGCAAACGTGGTTGCCGACGCTCTGAGCAAAAAAAGAAGGGAGAAGTTGTTTAATTTGACGACTCAGGAAGAGTTGATAAGAGAGATGGAGAAATTAGAGATAGAAGTGAAAGGACCAGAAAAGTCTGGTGAGAAGTTAATTATAGGGGAAGCTCATCCGATATTGTTGGATAGAGTGAAGGAAGCCCAGGAAAAGGATGAAGAGTGTGAGAAAATCTGAAAGAGGATCATAGAAAATGAGGAAGAGAAATTTTGAATGGATAAAGACGGTATCTTAAGATTCGAAGGAAGAGTGTGGGTACCAGCGGTAACCGAGTTGAGGGAAGAGATTTTGCACGAGGCACACAATACGACATATTCCGTTCATCCGGGAGGCACGAAGATGTACCGAGATCTAAGGAAACATTTTTGGTGGCCCAATTTGAAACGGGAAGTCGCAGAGTGTATCAGTAGATGTTTGACTTGCCAACGCGTTAAAGCAGAGCATCAACGGCCGAGTGGTTTACTACAACTGTTAGAAATACCAGAGTGAAAATGGGAGCATATTACGGTGGACTTCGTGGTAGGACTTCCAGTTACACAGAAAGGTTATGATGCCATTTGGGTTATCGTGGATCGACTAACGAAGACCGCACATTTTCTACCGATCAAGATCCGTTACAGTTTGAATCAGTTAGAGGGTCTATACATAAAGGAGATTATCTCACGACATGGAGTGCCGGTATCTATTGTCTCTGATCGAGATCCGCGCTTCACGTCAAATTTTTGGAAGAGTTTGCAAGAGAGAATGGGAACGCAGTTGAGGTTGAGTACCGCCTATCATCCTCAGACAGACGGACAGAGTGAGCGAACTATACAAGCACTGGAGGACATGCTTAGGACTTGCGTGATGGATTTTAAGGGAAGTTGGGACGACCACCTACCCTTAGTCGAATTTGCGTATAATAATAGTTACCATACGAGTATCGGCATGCCACCGTACGAAGCTCTTTACGAAAGAAAATGCAGAACGCCATTATGTTGGGACGAAGTCGGGGAGCGACGAATACTCGGACCAGAGCTAGTATAACAAACCGCAGACGTGGTGACAGTGATAAGAGCCAGACTAGTAGCAGCTCAAGATCGCCAGAAGAAATACGCAGATTTGCATCGACAGGACCGAGACTAAAAAGTCGGCAGTTTCGTATTTTTAAAGGTATCTCCATGGAAGGGAAAAATCCGTTTCGGCAAGAAAGGAAAATTGAGTCCAAGATTCATAGGACTGTTCGAGATACTGAAGCGAGTGGGCGAAGTGGCATACAAAGTTGCGTTACCACCCGAACTAGAGCACATCCACAACGTGTTTCACATTTTCGTGTTGCGACCGTACAAAGCCGACTACAAGCATGTGATTTCTTACGAGCCCATTCAAGTGGAGAAAAACTTGGCGTATGAAGAAATTCTTGTCCAGATATTAGATAGGAAAGAGCAAACCTTGAGAAATAAAATTATTTCATCTGTAAAGGTACTTTGGCGTAACCACGATGTCGAGGAGGCAACGTGGGAATTAGAAGATAGGATGATGAAGGACTATCTGCATCTATTCGTGTAACCTTGTAGCAATTCCGGGACGGAATTTTTATAAGGGGGGGGGGGGAGGATGTAATACCCGAGAATTTCCTAATATTATTAAATAAATATATTAATGGGAATGAGAATTTATTAGAATATAAATGATTTTGTGTTGTGAGAATGATTAATTCAATTATATTAAATTGAATAATTATAATAATTGAGAAATTGATGGAGTTCATAATAAACTCGATAAAATGCCTTGTGTGGCATCGTGATGGGAAATAATAATGATTATATTAATTTAAGCAAATAATTAATCTATATTAATTGTTAATCGTAGAATATTAATTAATTGTCATCGTAGAATAATTGTTATAGATGATTAATTAATAATATGTGACTATTATTAGTGTACGAAATATAATATTAATAATGAGCAACGTGTCTATAATATAATAAGATTTATATTCATTTAATGTGATATTTAATCATATAAGTGTTAATCGATTATTATGGAAATTAATAATCAATGAGGAATGAATTAATTAATATTATTATTAATTAATCAATGAAATGAATAATTTATTTATTTGACATTATGAATAATAAAATAAATAAGTAAGTTATTAATATAATGAGATTATATTAATTGTTATGTGCAAGCATGCGAATTAAATGTGTAACATATAGTAGCTAACTATGTATTATATGAAGTGTAATATGACACTATTATATAGTAAGGTTTATTGAATTATGGGAGTTGCATGAAATGCCTATGTGACAATGTGAATATACATTAAAGTAGGACATCATGATTATATGATAGATAATTTAATAATGTTTAACTATCTTATATTATCTTCATTGATTATGAAACAATGTGAAACCAATGTACATGGATTATATATGCGCAAATTACATTATAACATTATTTCCTTATTACTCTAAATGAATTTACTACCTAAGTATACATATATACCTAAGTGTATGATATATGTATATAGCCTAAGTATGTATATATGCATGTTGCTAGAAGGCTGAGGTTGTTTTGCTGGGAGAGTCACTTTCTCCTTCACGTGAAATACACAAGCTATCCTACTCCCCTATTCTTCCTTAAACTCAGCAACATAGGCTAGCAAATGATGAAGAAGGGTGTGGCTATCATGATGGATTTCAACCACCATTACCAACCACCTAATAACCTCCCTGCAATACAAATTTTCGTTGGTTTAATTTGGAGAACATTAACATTGTCTGTGTATAGGAAATTCTATAAATTGAGACCTCCCTTCACAAATTCATTTGCTGAGAAAATTGCTAAGTATTGAGTTGAGAGCTAGTATCATTAGTGTTAGTATTCTGAGTAGTTAAGCATTCAAATTTCATTAAACAGAGGTATAATCCCATTTCTGTATTCTTCATTCTTGGTTTCTGTCAAAATTTCTATTCTTGAATTCTTGATTCCAGTTGAAATTCATGATTTTGTGATCAAGTATTGTTTGTTGGTTGATATGTGGGTTGTTATATATGTTAGTATGTAATGTGACATGCTTAGAACTGTTTTCGTGAAATAATTCTATGATTTGGGATGTTAACTGCAGAAGCAGGAAGAACACTGGCACGAACTGCACACGGCGCAGCTGCACCGGGTTTATACCCAGGCACAGCGCAGCAGCGCAGGAAGCCTATTCTAGTTTTATTTGAGTTCTGTAAATCTGTTAAGCATGCTTGGATGTTATGACTTAGGCAAGGAATATTAGCATGAATAACTTGTATAGAGGGGTATGTAGACCTAATATGAGCATGTCTTTCTATGATTACATGCATGATTAACGAACGGTTAAAGCTTTCGAAGTGAACATAAGGCTTATAATTAAACTTTAAACATATACGACTTACGACGGTATTCTGACCTTGCAAGCATACTATTATGATCTAGGAAGGCATGAAAAATATGTTCATAGATGTATACATGTTTCATAAGGTAACATGAGTATGTTGATCGCATTAAATGAACTTTACTAGTGAAAGTATAATTTTATCTTAACATTTTATATCAAAGTCTAGATTCTAATTTTTACGAGCATGTTTAGAAGACTTAGAAATGCATGAATAACCCATCAACTTATGTTTATACGATTCGTAAAGAAGTATGAACATGTTGGACTTATTAGTAAGACTTACTAATGAAAATATGAGCTTTGATGGAGAACCTTAACATGTTATATTGAGATTCATATCCGGATATTTGTAACATGTTTAATAGTACGTATACCATCACTAGTATATCATACATGTGTATTCACTTGTCAAATTCAATGAAAGGTTAACCAAGCATGAGTTTAAGCATATTTTAAAGTGATAAACGACACTAATGATGAATGAAAGATGTGGACACTTATAAACATGTATAGTACAAAGTATGTGATCTCTTGATGTGACCATATGATCAAATTATATGCGGGGTGATTACATGACCCTATTCGACCTTAATTTTGTGTAAATCCTAGACTAAGACCATAACATATAAAAATGAACATGAGATGGTCATATGATTATAAACGTCCTCTAACATGATTGTATGTTAAGTGTAAATTGGTTAAGTATGCTAAAGTAAGGACAGAATCAGAAAATGCAAGGCTTAACCCTGGTCTGGCCAGGGGACTGCGCAGCTGCGCCGTCCCTAGGCCTAACCAGGGCGCAGCTGCGTCGGTCTGGAATCTGAATTGTTGAAATCTGCTTGTTCTGGTCATGTCAGTTAGTGTAAATTATTGTTCAAAACTGCTAGAAATAATATGTACCCAACTGATATGTGTATATATGTGATGAATAAGTAAGAAGATAATGTTTAACTTATATAGTGGGTCAAAGGATCATAACCACTTGAACATGATAAGTTGCTATAGTATCATTTACATTATGACTATGTACTTGATTCGCGATAACATATAATCTGATTTCATACCATATGAGTATAAGTATAACATGTGACTAAGATAGTAACATATATGTATATTGAGTAACAAGTTTGTGTAACGGATGTGTTAACTAATGGACATCTAATACTTATAATACACTATAAATAGGATTCAAAAGAGTTGATTACTTAACATGGATAAACTACACTAAAGGCAAGTATCCTAACCCTTGCATTACTTTATTCAACGGATATCGTAAGCAAGTTTCCTAACTTACACTCTTTTACGGTGCAAGTATTCTATCCTTGTATATTGCAAGCTAATTTCTTTACTTAATCGTTGAATTGAATTAGCATACTTGAACTCCTATTTCATTAAAGCTATTATTCATGTGGAACTTAGTATTGTTCTTGAATATTGTGAAAGTGTCTATGCCATTTGATTCGGCTAGACTTATATTATTGAAAAGCGACCCAAACTAATTGATTTGGTGCGGGATCTTGTATTTGACTGAGAAAAACAACCTTCTTTGAAGAGAAAATAAAATTGTCAGAGAACCGACGCGCGCACTTGGGTATGATTGATTGTTATGCATAACGATTGTACTTTAGGCTGATCACCTGTTGTACCTGTTTTTGTTGGATTTTCAGTTTATTAATGTTAATTCTAGTAGAAGTTCATGGTCCTTAGTGACTGCTCAGTATTCAGTTATCTTGAAATCTTGAATTGATTTATTTTTGAATCGCATTGATATTATTCTGTCCTTAGCGACTGTTATTGAAAACTGTTGATATTCTTGTTATCCTTGAACTATAAAACCTTGTTATACCCTTTTCGAGAATTGAGAATTACCCTTATTGTATATTACTTGCTGAGCAATTGTGCTCATTCTTTCTTTTCCCTAAAACATTTCAGTTAAGGCAGAGCAGGGCGAACCTTCAAGCGTTGATAAGGGCAAGGGCAAGGCTACCAACTAGCTTGTCTCTTTTATGTTTTAAATATTTTAATGTTGTATTAAGATGATGTAGTAAGACTAGATTTGATTATGTTTAAGCTTAAGTTAGATTATGTAATAAGTCATTAATTGATATTATTATGTAATCTATTAAGTACTGTAGGTTGTGAGACTTGGGGGAATAATTATAATAAATTGTTATAAATTATTCTAGATTAGATTTTCCGCTGTGATTGTGTGATTTTTTAGTTATTATTATTGTGATGTATTACCATGAGCACGTGATGAACCGAATTCGAGAGACCAAGTGGCAGGTCCCGGATTTGGGGGCGTCACAAGTTCAACCATTGGCACAACCCTAGCAAAGCGTCGGGTACTGATCGATGACAGTTCAGCCGTTGGCATAACCCCAGCAAAGCGTCGGGTATTGACCGATGACAGTTCAGCCGTTGGCACTACCCCAGCGAAGCGTTGGGTACTGACCGATGACAGTTCAGCCGTTGGCATAACCCGAACGATTTGTCGGGTACTGATCGATATAGTTTAACCGGTTGCTCAGCCCTATCAAAGCTTCAGGAGTGACCCGGTGATGAAGGCAATTATAGTAATCCATCGCCAATGATGGAATCTGTTATACACATCCTCAAAAGAGCATGAGGTAAAAGATTGGATATTCAACTCCCTACTGCAAGCTGCCAAATGAAACCTATCATCCGGATAAAATATCGGAAGATCCCAGCAAGGTGACTCGTTACCTGAGGAACAATCCCATCAGAGGAGCCTTCCGAAACACACAAACGGCATCAGCCAAGAGAGGAAATCTGCCCCCTGATAATGCTGACAGATGCTGGAAACTATGAGTTTCAAACCATGGAAACATCAACATAATAGCATCCCCATTAGAGTTAAACAGGCTACCGTGAATAACGTCATCCCCAGCAGAAAATGACAAGAATAGTTCGTGATAACCTATCAATAACATCAAAAGCTATCCATGACAACGTTGTCCCCAGCAGATGGATGACGAAAGCAGTCGAGAGTGGCCCCGTTCCGCCGAAAGACACCCAGCCTTCGTAACGTCTCTGGCATTTATCTTATTTACAGTGTCTACTAATCTTTATCCTGTCCATTCCACTACATTACATGCACATGATAAAGAGAGGCATCTGTAGACACTCAAAATTTTCCTTACCTCAATGTGAACACTGTGGGAGGACAAAACCGTCAATCAAGCCAATCTCGGTACCAATACCAGGCTTCCAATCCAAATCCGGCCACCAATGCCGGTCATTTATTTGAAATCTGGCCACCAATGCTGGTAAACTCAAATCTGATCCCCAATGTCGGTACTCCAGTCAAATCTGATCACCAATATTAGTACTCCAGTTAAATTTGATCACCAATATCTGTACTACAGTCAAATCCGATCACCAATGTCGGTACTCCAGTCAAATTCGATCTCCAATTGGACCGTCTGTCCAGCTTCGATCTCCAATCAAGCCATTTATCCAGCTTCGATCTCTAATCGAACCGTCAATCCAGCTCCGATCTCTAATTGGACCGTCAATCCAGCTCCGTTCTTTAATCGGATTTTCAATCCAGCTCCAATCTCCAATCGGACCGTCTATCCAGCTTCGATCTCTAATTGGACCGTATATCCAGCTTTAATCTCCAATCAGACCGTCAATCTAGCTCCGATCTCCAATCGGACGGTCTATCCAGCTCCGGTTTCTAATCGGACCATCTATCCAGCTCCGATCTCCAATCGAACCATCTATCCGGCTCTGATCTCCAATTGGACCATCAATCCAGCTCCGATCTCTAATCGAACCGTCTATCCATCTTTGATCTCCAATCGGACCGTCTATCCAGCTCTGATCTCCAATCGAACCATCAATCCAACTCCAATCTCCAATCGGACCTTCAATCCAGCTCCGATCTCCAATCAGACCGACCATCCAGCACTAATCTCTAATCAGACAGTCAATCCATCTCTGATCTCCAATCAGACTGTTAATCCAGCTTTGATCTCCAATCAGACCATCAATCCAGCTCCAATCTCCAATTGGACCGTCTATCCAGCTCCGATTTCCAATCGGACCGTCAGATCAACCCCGATCTCAATATCGGGATATCAAATCAATCCTGATCTCCGATCGGGCCATCATGTTAAACCCCAATCTCAATATAGGGCCTTCAAATTAGCCTCAACGGCAATCCAAGAGGTAAAAGTCAGCCCCGGCATCAACCCGGGAGGTACCAATCAACCCCGATCTCAATATCGGGCCGTCAAGTCAGATCCGACATTAACCTAGGAGGTACAGGTCAACCTTGACATCAACCTAAGACGTGTCAAGTCATCCCTGGTCTCAGCCCGGGAAGTACAGATCAGCCCCAACGTCAGCCCGGGAAGTATAGTTCAGCCCTAGAGATAACCTTAGGAAGCCAGATCCACCAAGGACCACCTCGTGAGGGGCAAAATAGTCATTTTATCAACTCTTAGTCAATTCAGACAAACTCAAGCCGAATTGATGCCATCGAAGTCAGAATGAACCATAACAACGATCCCGAGTGTAAATGACGCAAGACAGCTCAACGGACAAACTGTGGAAAATCAAAGACCTGGTTATGAACCCGTCTTCTGGGACCCAGAAAATGTTTTATCCTATGTTATTGCGACACTCTTGGCGAAGGCTTTCTGAAAAGGTATCACACGCCTCAAACGGACGCTACGATCAAAAGTTAGAAAGTTTTGAATTCGACTACGCGTTGTCCGAAGTGCACGTACTTTTAAACAATGGAACCCGGCACTACGGGCCCCACCAGGGGAGCCGTACCTCTACCTGCAAAAATAGCAGGTATAGTGGAGGCTCCCTGGTATATAAATATGAGGCCACCCCCCACCTCATTTTCAAGAATCCAGAAACGCAGCGAAGCTCTGGCAGTTCAATTTTCCAACTTTTACACCTCTTCCAAACCCAAATATTTTCACTCTAACACGTAGATATACCCATATACTACCACATATCAGAAAATAACTGGTAGATTTGGACGTATAGAGCCTACGATTTGGCAAAAAGCCCGTGTAGCAGTCCATTGTAAGTATTTTCACGATCAGAAAGTGAATATTACTTCTTCGTACTTTTATACACTTGCACGTTAAGTTTCGTTTTCTAAAAATGCCCGAAACTTGGTTCCGTGGCCGTTTTCGTCAAAATTTGGTATATTTTTGTACATAAACTGATTTTCTGGCATTTCTACAACTCGGATTGACGATCTGTCAGCTCCAGCAGCTTCAATGCACTAGCACACATGTTCTGGCAACTTCGCCGGACTGGGTTATCTTCCCAGTTGGGGTTTGGCCCTTTTTTGTATATATTTAACTATATATATACTAACATTTCAATTCTGTCAAGCCCGGATGTCAAATCTGACGTAGTTTACCGCTTTTATATATATTTACGCATATATGAGCGATTTTCACCATCACTGGTCCTCGTATCAGTCTCGGTTAACTACATTTCTATTAGTATATATAAATATTTCAATTCAGTCCGGGCACCGACATGAAAACCCATCGCCCTTTATACTATTTTTGCACACTTCGCCATACTGGGTGATCTCCTCAGTCACTGGTTGACTACTTTTCTGCAATTTACATTCCAGTCTGGCCTGGACTATTTTGTGGCCTTTATACTTTTTTTTGCACACTTCGCCATACTGGGTGATCTCCCCAGTCACTGGTTGACTACTTTTCTGTACATTTACATTCCAGTTCGGCCTGGATCATTCTGTGGCCTTTTTACTGCTTTTATATATATTTATGTATATATATGCAGCCTTCACCATCACTGGTCCTCTTCCCAGTCTTGGTTGACTACATTTCTATCAATATATATATACATATATATATATATATATATATATATATATTTCAATTCTAGTCCGGGCACCGGCGTGAAAACCCAACGCTCTTTACAGCTTTTATATATATATTGCTTTACTCGCTTTCTATTCAACTGCTGCTGTAAATATTCAACTTATATGAATTGACACTGATATATCTGCAGGCGGAATAGATTTATTTAAATCTCGCCAATTCTAGTTTTCAAACGGTTCAAAACCTCCAGACTTAGCCAGGAAGCTAGAATGGCTGAGATTTCCTTAAATCTAGCTTTCTTTCTAGTTTCAGCTTCAAAAGCAATCTCGCGTCCCTTAGATCGCTATCTAGTGGGAACGAGATGCTTTGGTCGTGCGGACCAAGATTTACTGAATGAATCCTCGGTTCTGGAAATATTGGGATATTTATCTGTTTCTGTACAAATTTGAACTGTGCAGATTTTGGCTATTTATATGTTAGCCTAGGAATCGTGGGATTCACGATAAAAACAATCGGAATCTGATTCCCTCGATGGACAAAATCCGATTTACAAATGTACCATGTCAGTTTTTCTGTAGAAATGTACATGTAAACAGACCTTAAAACGGTTATCCAGATTTAAGGTCTCCAGATAATGAAAAAATATTGATTGTCAGGTCAGCGTCCCTCAGATGGTTTTCATACCCATGAGGAGACCGACACTTGTATATTCTGTGGTCGAGGATGCTTCGCAGCCCGACAAATCACCATTCACATGCAGCCTTAAGGCTATAAAGATAAAATTGGAAGTAACAACAGGCTTCAATTCCTATGGCAGCGTAACGGTTTGATAAACCAGCTTTCAAAACATCATTTTCAAATCAATCAAAAGAAAAGCGTTTCAAGAAAATCAAATTAAATGCTTTTGCAAATCAAATCAAAGACTGATTTTCAAATCAAATCAAACCCTTCGTAGATAGGTTCAATGAAGCAAAGCACTACTTTCAATTAATCAAATCAATAGGCCCAATTTTCAAATAGCATTCACTCACGCATTCCAGTTTTAAAGGGAAATATTGAAAAGATGCGGTACTGTGTTTACATGGGAGTCGTGGGGTGCCTAACACCTTCCCCATACTTAACCAAGCCCTTGAGCTCAAAACTTTGTTTTTAAAGATCAAGTTTCGACAGTGTCCAGCAATTGGGCTTCTTTCAAATAAAACTCGGTTGAGTTGGTACAACCATTTCAAATCTACCAACTGGCAACTCTGTAAAATAATCAAATCATCGACATGATACGTGTTGGCCTTACTCCTAAAAAAAACCCTTCAAAACCTTTTTCCTAAATAAAAAGAGTGAGGGTAGAGAGAACTTAGGAAAAGAGATTAAAAGATCTGGGTTGTGACCCGACTCGCGGATTTTTTAAACCAACGTCGACAGGTGGTGACTCTGCTGGGGACAGTAGAGGGCTTAGGCCGCTTTTAAATCTTTTCAAATATTTCCCTTTCGAAACTATTGAATGTGTGAAATTCTGCATCTCCACAGTCAATGAATGAGTGAATGTTGCATCTTTACATTGAATGAATGTGAATGAATGCTTTCCTGCTTTTTAGTGCTTCGCACCCATATTTAATGGTTCATACCCATGTCATCATATGCACAACGATAAGGCACGATGTATGTGAATGTATGTTGTGTGTCCCTCTCACAAGGAGGAAAACCCGGTCAGTGATAAGTAATGTCTCTGGTGACAGCTAAGTCTCTGGGGCTCATGAAAATGCACTACCCAGATTCGCTCCAATTGAACGATCGGATTAATTTCCCCTCTAGTAGATTGCGATGATCTGGGAACCTTCATGCCTAATACAAAGCCGCGAGAGTAACCTAAGATAGGTCAGCCTCTGATTAACCAAATCTGTTGGGAAGCTTCTTCATGCCTTCCTCTTTCAATTCCATGTTAAGTCTCCAATTACCGAGGAGCACAATGTAAATATCATAATGAAATATTTACTTTCCCTGTCAAAATACCATGTCATCTTGCCATCATAATAACTAACCTCGATTTTGCAGAATCAAATCTAAAAAACACATCATGCATCCTGTCCTTACCTACATCAGGAAATTGACACGTCTATGTTTTGTTGTAGGTAAAAATTGGTCCTATCACTAGGTCTAAATCTAAAGCACCCAGTCCATCCACGGACATGGCTTCTAGTGCTCAAGCAGAATCCGCCCCGGTATCCCAGGAAGAGTTCAAAGGACTGAAAAATCAAATAGCCGAGTTAGCCGATTTTCTACGAGAACAAAGCAAGGCCCTTAGAGGGAAACAATCTCAAGCTCACACAAAACCAGGAGCATCTGGTGGTAGTGCTGGCGGTCAAGCGACTGAAAAGGCCGAAACTCAGATTCTTGAACCATAAAACCCGGACACGACCAACAAAACCACTGAAATCACCCCACTCGTCAAAGAACAGGAAGCTGGTGACATTATAAAGAAAATACAACAAATGGAGGAAGCTCTCCTATTAATCAAAGGGATTGGGGCATTCGGTAGTGTCAATTACTCCGACCTCTGTATATTCCCAGGGCTCGTTATCCTAAAAAATTTAAGACTCCTGACTTCGAGAAATATGATGGAAGGGAGATCGTTACACACACTTAAAAGTATTCATTGGAGAACTCAGATCCTATGTAGAGGACGAGAAGCTTCGAATGCAGCTATTTCAGAAGAGTCTAACCGGAAAGGCGAGAGCATGGTACGCCCGTCTGGACAACTCGAAAATCTACAGTTGGGAAGAACTCGCCCACGCTTTCCTCAGTCAATACAGCTTCCAATCTCAGCTGGCTCCAGACAGATACCAAATTACCAAGATCAGGAAGAATAACACTGAATTATTCAGAGAATATGCCCAGCGATGGAGACGGGTCGCAGCACAAGTCACCCCAGCCATAACTGAATCTGAAATAGTCATGACCTTCATCGACATCCAAGAAGCGCCTTATTATGAGAGGGTCCTAGCAGGCATAGGAAAACCATTCTCTGCAATGATCAAACATGGCGAAATGGCCGAATTGGGGCTCAAATCAGGGAAGATAAAAGATCTAACCACCCTCGAAGCTGTCGCTAAGCATATCCAGTTCAAAAATTACGGGAGTAATCCCCGGAGGGTGCACAAAAGGAAAGATGAAGAAGTGTCCTTAGTCTTACAAGGACAAAATCCACGGGGCGAGTCAAACAGTATGCCCATTCAAAAGAGGAATTATACCCCTTTTCAAAATCCAGCACAGCCTTCAAACCCTCCACTCCAGAAAAAAAATGGAGGTTAGGCATCAAAGAACCTTCACCCCTCTGGGGGATTCACTTGAGAACGTATTCAAACTTCTGACAGCCCAGAAGAAGATTGTCCAACTCCTTCCACCAACCAACACTAATGGTCGGAATTTCGACCCAAGCAAGAAGTGTGCTTATCACTCTGGATCTCCAGGCCATGACACCCAAGACTGTTGGTCTCTCAAGCATAAAATATAAGACTTGATTAACAGCGGATAGATTGTGGTCACAAAGCCTTAGCAACCCCATGTGCAGGACAATCCTCTGCCACAGTATAAAGAGGAGAATATCAACATGATCAGCACCACAAATGGAGAAGGATCCAATTACCTCCGTTATGTAGGAGAATCAATTCAATCCAACAACACCAGCCCAGATAGTTGGGAAGTTTTTGAAAGGCGGTTCCTGATATAGCAGGAGATCAAGTCTATCAAGGAGCAGATCGAGCAGTTAGCAGAACTAGTTGTTTACCAGCATCAGCTCACCAGGAATATAGTGAAACAAATCAACCAATCCATTGTCAATCGTCCTCCCACACCAGAGATCACTTCCCCGAGAAGTCAATACCAGTCTAATGAGAATGATCTTTGGGCCAACAGGGTGGCCGAAGAAGAGAATCTCCAAGCAGATGGGAAATTCCTATTCCAAAGGAACTTCACCAACCTAAATCAATCAATGGAAGAAATCCTACAAATTCTAATCAACGAAGGAATGGTTGCAGACTTGTTACCTCCATTGAACCTCGAGCCAAAAAATTCAAACCTGACCAAATATGTCAGTATAATTCAAATTCACCCGGCCATGATACTGAAGATTGCTGGGCACTTCGTAATTTGATTCAAGACATGATTGAAAATGGGGACCTGATAAGGGGAAATCAAATCCTCGATCTCCCAGACAATGACACTCTCTGGATCCCCACTGTATGGAACCAGAACACAGTGGTTGTTATATCCTGCGATGGGGAGTCGACTCTCAAACCCTTAGTACTACCGGGAAAGGGGTTCAAGAACTACCAGATCCAGTGAAGGTTGCTGCACCTCAGCCTCTAATCTTGCCCTTCAGACCTCAGTATCCAATCATCAGTCTGAAGTGTGTCCCATGGAACTACGGGGACAATGAAGGCTCCACTACAAACAATGTTACCGTTGTGCCGAAGGACAATCCCTTATACCTACCTCAGCGGGTAATCAAACCGGTCATCAAAGCTAAAGAGAAGGTGGCTGAAGAGAAAATCAAAGAGTTCCTCAACAAAATGGAACACAATGAAATCAAAATAGTGCAAAGCTTGGAGGACGCACCTAAACAAATGTCCATCCTCGACTTGGTCCTATCCTCAGAGGATCATCACAACATTCTAGTGAAAGTACTAGAAGAAGTTCATTTACCACATACAGTGGACACCAAGAAATTCTGTCATATGATAGAGCACATCTTCAACAGCAATGTGATATCTTTCACTAATGATGATATCCTGGCAAAGGGAATGGGCCACCATAAGTCCCTGCATATAGTTGTAATATCCTCCGGATATGTGATCGGAGGTGTGCTCATCGATGGAGGATCATCCCTCAACATTTGTCCATACGATACTTTAGAAAGGATGAAGATCAATTCGAACCGAATCAAAACCAATCATATGGTCATCATGGCCTTCGATGGATCTCGCCGACAGGCTATGGGGAAATAGAGCTACCTCTAGAGATTGGCCCACACACTTTCTATGTATCTTTCTAGGTGCTCAACATCGCCATTGGATACAACTTATTACTAGGCAGACCTTGGATCCACATGGAAGGGGCAGTGCCATCCACCCTCCATCAACAACTCAAGTACATTATTAACAGCAGCCTCATCACAGTGAATGCCGAACCAGAGTACCCTACCTACATACATGGGGATATGCTAGTGATTAGCCTGGATGCGGGGATTAAACCTGCCAGTTTTCAAGCTCTAGAGGTGAGCGATACTCAGTATCTACCTATCGGGGCACCAGCCCTAAAACCTAAAGTCTCCACCGAAGTAATGACAGTAGGGCAAGAAATGGTATCTTCGGACTTCCAACTTGGAGAAGGGTTGGGAAAGGATAAGCAAGGTATCAAGATGAGTCCAAATCCCAAGTCAGACTGGGAGAGCAGGATTGGGATATTCATCCGGGTCAAGTCGTCGGAACCCACATTAACATCCCAAGGCTCATACCTCCACAATTCTGCTGCCAAACCTCACAAATGCCGGATGGATGAAACCTACAAGGAAAATCCCGGCTGTGGTATTAGCCATTCTATTCCCTCTAATCATACCTGTCCATTAAAGAAAAGCCCTCAAGCCTGAGGCAGACAGTGAAAAGGGAAAAGAAAAGATCTTGTACGAAGGACGAGACCCATTCGCTAACATGAGGGTCATTATCAATTACGAAGGCATGAATGACGAACTCCCAGACAGCGACGACGAGGATCAAGTTCAAATTCCTCGCATCAAGAAAGGAAAAGAGAATAGTTCAAAGAAGATCCCTGGCCTTATTATAAAGGATGTCTCAGTCATCATCCAAGATGAGACAGATAATCACAAATCCCTGATCCTCCCGGTTCATGAGGATCTGACCTTGGACAACTGGAGCAGTGTCCCTTGCCTCCGTCAAAAAAGGGTAAAGGGGCATAGAGTCAATCTTCCCTTAATCATGCTTTCATTTACTGCTTACTTTTGCTTACATAGCTATAGCAGTAACTTTTGTCATGCTTTACAAATGCTCTATATGTTTAAGTAGATGTATATATTAATGAAAGCATTTTTGTTTTCAGGACCCAAGCATTGGATGCGTGTGTCTCTGCTGATGAGATGCCAACCTGTCAAAATGACTACGACTTTGATGTAGAACTGAACTTCGACTTGATGGATATTGATCAAGAGGAGGAAGATGACTATGAGGTGCCCGAGGAGATCAAAGAATGGGTCTAAGACAAACCCAAACCAAACCTCAAACAAACCACCACCATCAATATAGGAACCTCCAAAAACATTAAAGAAATCCAATTAGGTTCAGACCTCACAACCAATCAAAAAATCGACCTGATCAAACACCTAAAATAGTACCAGGAAGTATTTATATGGTCACATGAAGATATAATTGGCTTATCCACTGATATTGTCATCCATCGAATGCCCATCAAAGATGGATTCAAACCAGTCAAGCAAAAGCTCAGGCGATTGAAACCTGAATGGAGTCTGAAAGTCAAAGAAGAAATTGTTAAACAATTCAAAGCCGGAATCATCATGTTATCAACATACCCATAATGGCTGTCAAATATAGTTCTCGTGCCTAATCCTGGAGGGAAGGTACGAGTCTGCGTCGATTACGGGGATTTGAACAAAGCCTGCCTCAAGGATAATTTCTTGGTACCTTTCATCCACATCCTGATTGACAATACTGCGCAGTATGGCATGTATTCCTTCGTGGATTGCTTTGCTGGTTATCATCAAATCATGGTTGCTGAAGAGGACTGGGAGAAAATAGCTTTTATCACTCCCTGGGGAACCTTCTGCTATATACGACTATCCTTCCGCCTTATCAATGCTGGTGCCACGTATCAGTGAGCCATGATGGCCCTCTTTCATGACATGATGCACAAAGAGATCGAAGTTTATGTGGACGACATCATCATCAAATCCCGGAGGGAGGATGATCACATTAACCATCTCAGGAAGCTATTCAACAGGTTACGTAAGTATAACCTCAAGCTCAATCCTGCCAAATCTGCTTTTGGTGTCAAAGCAGGCAAGCTGCTAGGATTTTTGGTGAGCAATCGGGGCATCGAGCTCGACCCTGCCAAGATCAAAGCCATTACTGAAATGCCCGTACCTCGTACAGAGAAGGAGATACGGGGATTCCTGGGAAGGATCAACTTCATAAGCTGATTCATTTCCCAACTCACAGCAACCTGTGAACCTATCTTCAAGATGTTAAGGAAGAATTCCTCCACCAAATGGAATGAGGAGTGTCAACAAGCCTTCCTTGCTATCAAGAAGCAGCTAACTGAAGCACCTGTTTTGGTACCCCCAAGGGATGGAGTTCCCTTATTCATGTACCTGTCCGTCAATAACAACGCAATAGGCTGTATGTTAGGACAGAAGGATGGTAGTAGTAAAGAAAGAGCTATATACTACATCAGCAAAAGGTTCAGTAGTGGTGAACAGGAGTACACCCTGATCGAAAAGACATGATGTGCGTTAGCATGGGCCGCCATGAGGTTGCAACACTATTTGCATGGACATACGACCTATCTCATATCCCGCATGGATCCACTCAAGTACGTATTCAACAAACCAATGCTGAATTGCCGACTATCCAAATGGCAGTTAATCCTACAACAGTTCGACATTATCTACGTGACTCAGAAGTCAATCAAGGGTCAAGGCATTGCAGATCAATTAGCTGAAGCACCTTCAGGAGGGTTTGAGCCCCTGGAGACATATTTCCCAGATGATGGGATCATGATAATTCAACAACTCCAGTTAGAGAATATAATCCAACCATAGAAAATGTATTTCGACGGAGCGATAAACATGGAAGGCGCCGGAGCTGGGGCAGTCCTCATCTCTGGTGCAGGAAAGCAGTATCCTGTGGCTACCAAACTTCAATTTGGCAACACCAACAACACGGCCGAGTATGAAGGCTATATAATAGGGTTGAAGCTAGCCCAATCCATGTCTATCAAACACCTACTCGTCTTCAGAGATTCCGAGCTGGTCATCAGACACGGCGCGTATCTCACCAAAGAACTGCATTTGCTGCCATATCATCGGCAGGTCCTCAAAATATCCTGGGAATTCGAACACATAACCTTCGTTCATATTCCTCGTGGTCGGAATGACTTCGCTGATGCATTGGCAACGTTGGCTTCATTAATCCGTATATCCGATAAGAGTGGATTGCCTAACATCAAGTTCATAATTCAGAAAGCCCCGACATATGGTAATTACATTGGAGGAGTATCAAATGAAATACCTCCAGTTAAGCAGCCTTGGTATCAAGACATCAAGGAATATCTTCGCGATGGGTCCACACCCACTGGGGCAAGTCAATCAGAGCGAAAGCGAATTCACAAAATAGCCATGAAGTTCTATTTGAGCGGAGATGCCTTTACAAAAGGGATGCTAGAATAGGCCTGTTGAGATGCCTTGACAAAGAGCAAGCCCAAAAACTTATGGATGAAATCCACGGTGGAGTTTGTGGTCCACACATGAGCGGTCATCTGCTGGCCAAGAAGATAATCAGAACAGGCCATTATTGGATCTCTCTTAAGGCTGACTGTGACAATCACGTTAAGAGATGTTATCAATGCCAAATACATGGAAATGCCATCCACACTCCTTTGAATGAGCTGCACAATATGAGTTCACCATGGCCTTTCTCCATGTGGGGAATGGATGTGATAGGTCCAGTGGAACCAAAAGCCAACAATGGTCATTGATTCATTTTCACCATGATCGATTACTTCACCAAATGGGTTGAAGCAGCCTCTTTTCCTAAAGTCACAAAAGAGGTCATCGTTAGTTTCACCAAAAATAATGTCGTCTGTCGATATGGACAACCGGAGGTGATCGTATCAGACAATGCCAAGAACCTGAATAATCAAATGATGAAAGAATTGTGCAGTAAGTTCCACATCAAGCATCTCAATTTTGTAATCTATCAGCCCAAGATGAACGGTGTTGTCGAAGTGGCCAATAAAAACATCAAGAAGATCATGCAGAAAATGTCCGCCAATCACAAGGAATGGCCTGACCTGCTGCCTCTCACCCTGTTAGCCTACAGAACGTCAATGCGCACCTCTACTGAGGCTACCCCCTATTCGTTGGTCTATGGCATGGAGGAAGTCCTTCCCATAGAGGTAGAGATAGAATCCTTACGAGTATTGATCGATGCTCAGATAGACGAGGATCAGTGGTTACAAGACCGGTATCATCAACTGTCCCTGATAGATGAAAAAAGGGCTACAACCATTTTCCACGGACAGTTATACCAGCAAAGGGTAACCAGATCCTACCAAAAAAAGGTCCGAATCCGACAATTCAAAGAAAACAACTTGGTGCTAAAAAAAGTCCTGGCCAATCAGAATGAAGCC
This sequence comes from Panax stipuleanatus, assembly GCA_020205555.1. Classification (NCBI taxonomy): domain Eukaryota; kingdom Viridiplantae; phylum Streptophyta; class Magnoliopsida; order Apiales; family Araliaceae; genus Panax; species Panax stipuleanatus. Next base: position 18,108,317 of record CM035124.1, read on the forward strand.
AAAAGAAAGTTCGCCCCAAATTGGGAAGGCCCTTTCATTGTCAAGGAGGTGTTGATAGGGGGAGCTATCAGACTACAAGAAATGGATGGGAATGAATTTTCCCAACTCATCAATTCAGACACCTTAAAAAGGTACTACGTCTGAGAAATATAAATACCCGCATTCGGGTCCTACGAATCAAATCAGGTTTGGTTTTTCACTAGAAAGTTGGAACTACGAATGACCTGATCTCCCTACACCCGGGAGTTCGTAGGCAGCCATTTCTGGTGCTATCAAACCAAATAAGAAACTTAAAAACTCATCAAACCAAACTCAAAAACTTAAGATAAACTCTTTTCAAACCCCTTCTTCAACCAAACAGCGTGAACTACGAATGACCTGATCTCCCTCAACCCGAGAGTACGTAGGCAGCCATCTAAGGCGCGGTTTGACCTTCAAGAGAAAATGAAAAAAATAAAAGACCAGTTCCAAGACACCAAAGACAAATAGAAGACAAATTCTATCAAGCTACCCTAGTCAAACAGGCCCATCTGAGATACTCCCTAACATCTCAACTATCAGTCCATCAAGGAGAAGCTCAAGATACATCTACAACTGCGAGTCATGAAAAAAGTGGTAATCACTCAGCAATGACAATATATATCCAATCAGAAAAGTAAATCAAAACTATATTTCTCTGATATATAACACTGTTTAATATATACATAATGCCCTGTACATGACAAAAATGGCTGATCTAGTTTCTGCAGGAAAAATAAAGCTAGTCTATGGACCCAAGGACAAGCAGGTCATCAATGCCAGCATGGCATATCTCTCTAAAGATGGGGGAGAAGCTGTAAGTGCCATCCACTCAACCTCCATACGGCTCAATACCTCCACAGTCATCTGCAAGGTGGCACTGTGGTCATTAATGTATGCACTCATCTTGGTGACCAAACCATGAGTGTAAGATCAAAGAGTAGTACTATCAGCAATGTGGAAATCACGGGAAGCTATAGCCTCATCCCTCTCCTCAAAAGTTGCATCTCGAGCAATCAAAGTCTCCTCGATCTCAACATATGCTGCATCTCTAGCTGAGCGGATCTCGTCTCGCTCGACAACCACTGCGTCTCTGGCAGATCGAAGCTCCTCCCTCTCAATCAATCCAGCATCCAAAGCGGCCCTGAGTCCATCTCTCTCACTAAAAGCTAAATCTCTTCCAGACAAGGAAGCTAACATCTGCGCTTTAGCTGAATCTCGCTCAAAGGTCATCCTGAATAGTGAGTCCGCTAAAGTCGGATCTGTCTCTGCAGGAATAATCGACGGATCACTCACCAGAGCCACTGTCAAACCCGTGAATAGCTCATCCTTGGTAAGAGAATCCGGATCCTCCATAGGCTCCTCCTCGTCGGAGTCCATAATCGGAGATAAATGAGGCTTTGCTGCTGCAACTGCGGTCTCTGCCTCTAACCATGCAAAATACTCTGAAGAACGACCCGGATGGCTACCAGAGAAATCATCCCTCTCTCGATGAGTCCAACACTCATATACTCTAACCAAGTCGGTGGACGACATAGAAGAAGTCAATGTCCTCTGATCAGCAGACCCCTCAAAATGGTGCAGACTCTGCAGCTGATCGAACTGACACATGACTGCTAGGGGATGATAGGTAGTCACTCCCCTCAAACTCGCTAGGGGCAAATAATCCAGGCCAGAAGCATGGGTGATAAAGATATATGGGGACGCTAGCCCTGAGCATGGCAAGATCGAGAACGGATGCTCAATATCCGACAAAAATGCCAACCATGACTCTGCATCAATGCACTCCGCAGGATGAAAAGAGTAAACTGTGGATGTCTCATGAGTGAAGCAAAAGCCCCTAGGCCTGAAGAATCTAATCGACCGTATATGGGACATCAGCCATATATACAGCAAAACCGAGCTGCCCCTAAAAAACCCCTCTGGATGGTGCTACCCTGTCTAAGGGCCCGAACCACAACTACCAATCCCACATCTTGATAATCCAAGTGAAGCAGCATATAGACGTATGCCACAATACACATCAGCAGAATATCTACTCTGGCCAAATGCCATGCCTCTGCTGAAATAATAAAATCTCCGACATGGCGATCGTAGCTGTCGAGCTCGCCAAATCGATCGATCAGGAAATCAATCGAGATCACTTGTCCAGATACAATCTCATCCCTGATCACACTCTGACGGAGACCTAACATACGGGTAAACGGTCTCCTCATATCACTAATAGCCATACGAGCACACGACAAATCCAGAGCTAATCCAGTAAATCGCTCGTACTCCTCGAGAGTCGGCGCCAACTCATACAGCCTGAAGCGGAACACCTGTCTCTCAGGTATCCAGAAGGGTAGAATACCATCAACAAATCCAGATGGCACCCGAAAATCTGCGAGGGCCAACGAATGCCCCAGCATGTGGTCCACTGTCCCTCTGACTGGGTAGGACATGCTCTCATACTATGACCTCAATGATGTGGCCACCTCAGACGGTGGTGAATGCTCAATACGGCTGACCACAGACGACATCATCTGTAGCACTGTTCCACAAGACCATCCAGAGGTCAAATCAAGTCGCAGCTGTCTAAATGCATACACATGACCTAATATATGCATAATGACAAGTATAAACATGATGCGATAGATAGAGAAGATCATGAATAGCTACAACAAACTATCTACTGCAGGACATCATCCATCTCTGATAATACAAAGTAGAAAGGAAAATATAGGGAAATCGAGGCACCACCACCCAACTAATACAGTGGTCTATCAAAATGATGGCACAACCACCAAATAGCCAAAACAGTAGCTGGCCAAAAATATACCTCCAATAGCTATCAGAGGAAGTCGAAGACATCAGTGTCAAAGCGATCGACCTGCTCCATCTCCTCAGTGGATACAAAATCGCTGCTATCAGGCATGTCTGGGCGGTATAAGGGAGGATCTTCCCCTGCATAGCTGCTGCTAAATGGACCTAAAAGGGACCCACTCCAGAGCTGGATGGGTCAAAAGAAGATACCTCTGACGGATCTCAGCCAAGCTGCCTGATAAAAAAATGAGTTCTCTCCAACTCCCTGGTCAGATCTGCTATCTGGTCTGCATGAGTGGGCTCCCTAAGGTAAGTTATCCAGTTCGTCATCATCACGGACCCTGGCACCATATCTGCCAAGAACTGGGTGGCATGAGTCTGAGCTCCAATAGAGCTCCCTCGTAATGCTCCTATTGGCATGCTCTCCAAGATAGAGCTCCCAGCCTCCCACCATCAACAAAGGGACTCTACGGGTCGACAAAACAAACTCCTGACCTGTAAGGACGCCTCCCTCAAATCGGACGATCAAAAACTCAGAGGTATACGGCGTCCAGGTGATCGAACCCTCCGTCAAAAGCTCCAACTACAAACAGGTGTAAGTGAATCCCTCAACAACAGGGACCTCCGTCAAAGTGGAGTGATGTCATCTCTGTCCCTGAGGATAGATCTCCAGACCTAGAGTAGAAGCGGGCCGTAAGAAAAGAAGCCTCTCAAATACCCAAAGCAGATAATGTAAATATCAAAAGTCCTCAGTGACCAAGACTGACAAAAATGAATGCTGAAATCAAAAAGGTACAAAAAGATGTACTCACTAGAAGAAATGGATAAAATCCTAACCAAGCCTCCGTCACACCCTCCGAAAGCATGCGCATGCCACGGAGAAAATAGGCAAAGGTATAGGAGCCCCAATTATAGTCACTAAGGTTCTCTACATATCGAGTGGCGCTAATCAAGGTGAAGGACACAGTAGATGAGTTATCCTCCACAAAACAACCCCTGATGATCGACAAAAATAATCGCCACAGAATGCGATCTCTAGCCCTCTAATCATCAGGCGGGGGCTTTTGTAAAGTCCCATCCTGGGCATCTATACTCAAGGAACCAGATCAGACCGTCCGACCCTTGAATGCCGTCGTAGGGACTCCCAGCAGGGACCGAATGATAGTGGGCATAATGTCAGCCACGACAGGCACTGGCTCACCCTTAAACTCAATGCCGATAATAAATCTCTAATCCATAGGAGTCATCATCACCTCGCAATCTAGCAGATGAAGGGACTAAGTCTGGTGGAACCAGCGCTCAGACAAAGCCCTCATATACCCCCAGGGGCAACGGCGGGGAAGGATCCAGAAAAAGGCCTGAAAGCCCCAGCCATCTACGATCTCCCTGTAATCCTCGTGCAAAGTATGATACAGGGAGTGCACATTGAACTAGTTCCCTTGAGGCTGCGTAAAGCCGGGAACCTGCATCAAAGACCAACCCATGTCAAAAACCTGTGCCCCGAGAATAGAAAAAAGGAAGGAAAAGAATCCAAGAATAGAAAAACTTCAAGTCATCTCGTTGGTGTGAAGGTATCTCGATGGATGGCGACTCAAGTCGCCCAGCAATTACTGTGTCTGCACAACAATGCCAGGGACCTCCTCCCGTGGAGCCTGAGCGAGAAAAGGAGCAACAAAAGAAGCCTCCTCATCGTCAATATCAAGTGGCTACTCGTCCTATGCTGGACGAATCACCACCTCCACCAATCTACGAGGCGTCCGAGCTGGGCGAGGCTGGGGAAGATCAGAAGCTCTCCTCTGTCTGATACCTGAGGATACCCTACTAGAACTTTCGGGTCTCTCGCGATCAATTACATACACCAATACTCCAAATCACCTCAGAAAGGGTGAGGTAAGCCTAAAACTTGTGGCTTATCATTTTCAATCAGTCCAGCATATATCTCTAGGTCCTAAGACATGCATGGGTCAGTCAAAAATACCCATTAAAGTCAAAACTTCATGTCTTCAAAACCAAAAAGCTACAAACTTGCATGGGTTAGTCAAAAATCCCCAGTAGAGTAAAAAATGCATGTTTTTTAATGCCTAAGATTTCAGAAAAATTTCGCCAGAGTCTCCTTTTTAAAATGGAATGTCTACATGCACACAGGCATGTCTAGTTGGCCATTCAGTAGCACACCTACCCAAAAACAGAAACAGTTCATATTTATAAAAAAAAATCAAAAGTCAACCTCACATAGTAGCCAAATTACCATGGACATTTTTAGTTGAAAATCCAAGCACACTAGGCCTCAAAAAGGATGACTAAACTGGTCAAAAAGTGCAAAATATCACTGTCTCAGAACCTAAATTTTCTTACATCCAAACGTCCATTACAGTAAAATATGCATACATATGTAGTCAAAAAAAAATTAGCAGGTCATATAGGCATACATTTTTCATACATTGCGTCTGAATGGCCCCTAAGTTGTTCGCATGCTTTTAACGGTCAAAACTTGCGAAAAAAAGGACGAAAAATGTTACCTACGCTGTGCTTATCACGTAGAAACTGACGGATTCAAAAAAAAAGTTGTCCAAGCTCTGTAGATCTGAAAAAGAAGATCGAAATTCGTTTGGAACTCAAAATTAAAACTTGAAAAATGAAAATCTCGCAGCCTATTAAATAGCCCAGGTGGAAGCGGGCCCAACTGTGGCTGCCGTACCTCCACCTGTGGCTACCGTACCTCCACCTGTGGCAGCCTAGGGTGGGTCCCACTCCCCCGGGATTAGTTTAGTTTGGGTCAAAACGGAGTTCTTATGTGCTTCGAAGTCAAATCTAAAGAGAAATCGCTACGTGATTGAGCGGTTTATCATAAAATCCTGCGTTTAAGCAGTGTAATCCTGACAGAAAGGGAAGCCCCACAGAGACCCTTGGTATTCATCCCGTAGTCATGTCCAAAGATCAACAGAGCAAAGTATGAAAAAATTGCGCAGAAACTGCACAAAACTGCCACTTTCGGAGCGTCGGGTACGAACCAAAGCCAATTCAACCGTTGGTTCCACCCCAGCGAAGTTCGGGTACAGACCAAAGCCAGTTCAACCGTTGGTTCCATTCCAGCAAAGTTCGGGTACAGACCAAAGTCAATTCAACCGTTGGTTCCATTCCAGCGAAGTCGGGTACAGACCAAAGCCGAGTTCAACCGTTGGTTCCATTCCAGCGAAGTTCGGGTACAGACCGAAGCCAGTTTAATCGTTGGTTCCATTCCAACGAAGTCGGGTATAAACCGAAGTCGAGTTCAACCGTTGGTTCCATTCCAGCAAAGTTTGGGTACAGATCGAAGCCAGTTCAATCGTTAGTTCCATTCCAGCGAAGTTCGGGTACAGACCGAAGCCAGTTCAACCGTTGGTTCCATTCCAGCGAAGTCGGGTATAGACCGAAGCCAGTTTAACCGTTGGTTCCATTCCAGCGAAGTCGGGTATAAACCGAAGCCAGTTCAACCGTTGGTTCCATTCCAGTGAAGTTTGGGTACAGACCGAAGCCAGTTCAACCGTTGGCACAACCCCAGCGAAGCGTCGGGTACAGACAGAAGCCAGTTCAACCTTTAGCACAATCCCAAAGAAGCGTCGGGTACTAACCGATGACAGTTCAGCCATTGGCACAACCCCAGCGAAGCGTCAGGTACTGACCGATGACAGTTTAGCCGTTGGCACAACCCCAGCTAAGTTCGGGTACTGACCGTAGCAGATTCAGCCATTGGCACAACCCCAGCGAAGAGTCGGGTACTGACCGATGACAGGTCAGCCGTTGGCACAACCCCAGCGAAGCATTGGGTACTGACCGATGATAGTTCAGCCGTTGGCACAGCCCCAGCGAAGTGTTGGGTACTGACCGATACAGTTTAACCAGGTTGCTCAGCCCTATCAAAGCTTCAGGAGTGACCCGGTGACGAAGGCAATTATAGTAATCCATCGCTAATGATGGAATCTGTTATACACATCCTCAAAAGAGAATGAGGTAAAAGATTGGATATTCAGCTCCCTACTGTAAGCTGCCAAATGAAACCTATCATCCGGATAAAATATCGAAAGATCCCAGCAAGGTGACTCGATACCTGAGGGACAATCCCGTCAGAGGAGCCTTCCAAAACACACAAACGGCATCAGCCAAGAGACCCTGATAATGCTGACAGATGCTGGAAACCATGAGTTTTAAACCATGGTAACATCAACATAATAGCATCCCCATCAGAGTTAAACAGGCTACCGTGAATAACGTCATCCCCAGCAGAAAATGACAAATATAGTTCATAGTAACCTATCAATAACATCAAGGGCTATCCATGACAACGTTATCCCCAGCAGATGGATGACGAAAGCAGTCGAGAGCGGCCCCGTTCCACCCAAAGACACCCAGCCTTTGTAACGTCTCTGGCATTTGTCTTATTTCTAGTGTCTACTAATCTTTATCCTGTCCATTCCACTACATTGCATGGACATGATAAAGAGGGGCAACTGTAGACACTCAAAATTTTCCTTACCCCAATACGAACACTATGGGAGGACAAAATCATCAATCAAGCCAATCCCAGTACCAATACCAGGCTTCCAATCCAAATCCGACCACCAATGCCGGTCATTCAGTTGAAATCCGGCCACCAATGCCGGTAAACCTAAATCCGGCCACCAATGTCGGTAAACTCAAATCTGATCCCCAATGTCGGTACTCCACTCAAATTCGATCACCAATATCGGTACTCCAGTCAAATTCGATCACCATTGTCGGTACTCCAGTCAAATTTGATCACCAATATCGATACTCCAGTCAAATTCGATCTCCAATCGGACCGTCTGTCTAGCTTCGATCTCCAATCGGGCCGTCTAACTAGCTCCGATCTCCAATCAAATGGTCAATCTAGCTCCAATCTCCAATCGTACCGTCAATCTAGCTTCGATCTCTAATCAAACCGTCAATCCAGCTCCGATCTTTAATTAGACCGTCTATTGATGAGTGGGATTTATACCCGCGAATCGGATACTTTATGGCTTAAATAGTTGCCAGATCTTCGTAGTTTTTATATAGTTTTATATGTTTATAGTATTATTATGCTTAACCAACGTATTACAGGGCTTTACAGGACTTTTCTAGCTTTCAGGGGACAAAATGGACAAATTACATACATTGGCGCCACAGCGCCAATACCTAGTCTTAATCTCGTGCCGTGCCGCCACAGTTCCTTTATGGACTCGCAAGGTCTCTTAAATGAAAACTTTTGTGAGATGACCGCATCGTTTTGAACGCTATAGTGATGGAATTGCTCCTTTTGATGCTAATTTCAACTAGAACGATGTAATCGGACTCATAATCACCTATATTTTGACAATTTTAGAGAACCAGTGAAACAATAAGAAGGTATCCCTAAACGAAGACATGTGTGATATGTACGTATGGTTTTGAACGCGATAGCCATGTGTTTCTCTATTTGATGCTAATCAAACTAGAACGTAGTAATACAACTTTTAATCACCTTTTTGTTTGTAAACTTGAAAAAACCTATGAAACAATATGAAGGTCTCCATAAATGAGGACTTGTGTGAGATCTACGCATCGTTTTGCATGCCATAGTGATGCGATTGCTCCATTTTATGCTAATTTCAACTAGAAAGAAGTAATAGGACTCATAATCACATATATTTTGATAATTTGAGAGAACTAGTGAAATAAAAAGAAGGTCTCCCTAAATGAAGACTTTTGTGAGATGTACGGATCGTTTTGAAGGCACTAGTGATAGGATTGCTCTTTTTGATGCTAATCAAACTAGAACGAAGTCATAGGACTCATAATCACCTCTTTCTTTGATAATTTGAGAGAACCAATGAAATAATAAGAAGGTCTCCCTAAATCAAGACTTGTGTGAGGTGTACGCATCGTTTTTAACGAGATAGTCATGGAATTGCTCATTTTGATGCTAATCAAATTAGAACGAAGTAATAGGACTCCTAATCACCTTTTTCTTTGACAAATTTAGAGAACCAATGAAACAATAAGAAGGTCTCTTAAATGAAAACTTTTGTGAGATGACCGCATCGTTTTGAACGCTATAGTGATAGAATTGCTCCTTTTGATGCTAATTTTAACTAGAGATGTAATCAGACTCATAATCACCTATATTTTGACAATTTTAGAGAACCAATGAAATAATAAGAAGGTATCCCTAAATGAAGACGTGTGAGATGTACGTATGGTTTTGAACGCGATAGTCTTGTGTTTCTCCGTTTGACGCTAATCAAACTAGAACGAAATAATACAACTTTTAATCACCTATTTGTTTGTAAACTTGAAAAAATATGAAGGTCTCCATAAATGAGGACTTGTGTGAGATCTACGCATCGTTTTGCATGCTATAGTGATGGGATTGCTCCATTTTTTGCTAATTTCAACTAGAACGAAGTAATAGGACTCATAATCACATATATTTTGATAATTTGAGAGAACTAGTGAAACAATAACAAGGTCTCCCTAAATAAAGACTTTTGTGAGATGTACGGATCGTTTTGAAGGCACTAGTGATAGGATTGCTCCTTTTGATGCTAATGAAACTAAAATGAAGTCATAGGACTCATAATCAAATCTTTCTTTGATAATTTGAGAAAACCAATGAAATAATAAGAAGATCTCCCAAAATAAAGACTTGTGTGAGGTGTACGCATCATTTTTTACACGAGAGTAATGGGATTGCTCATTTTGATGCTAATCAAATTAGAACGTAGTAATAGGACTCTTAATCACCTTTTTCTTTGACAATTTTAGAGAACCAATGAAACAATAAGGTCTCCTTAAATGAAGACCTATGTGAGATGTACGCATCGTTTTGAACGTGATATTAATGGAATTTCTCCTTTTGATGCTAATCAAACTAGAATGAAGTTATAGGACTCATAATCACCTCTTTCTTTGACAATTTCAGGGAACCAATGAAAAAATAAAAAGGTTTTTTGAAATAAAGACTTGTGTGAAATGTACGTATGGTTTTGAACGCGATGGTCATGGTTTTCTCCTTTTAACGCTAATCAAACTAGAACGAAGTAATACAACTCTTAATCACCTCTTTCTTTGTAAATTTGAAACAACCGATGAAACAATATGAAGGTCTCCCTAAATGAGAACTTGTGTGAGATCTACAGATCGATTTGGACTCGATAGTGATGGGATTGCTTTATTTTATGCTAATTTCAACTAGAACGAAGTAATAGGACTCGTAATCACCTATATTTTGACAATTTGAGAAAACTTATTAAACAATAAGAAGGGCTTCCTAAGTAAAGACTTGGGTGAGATGTACGGATTGTTTTGGAGGCGCTAGTGATAGGATTGCCCCTTTTGATGCTAATCAAACTAGAACGATATCATAGGACTCATAATCACCTATTTCTTTGATAATTTAAAAGAACCATTGAAACAATAAGAAGGCTCCCTAAATCAAGTCTCGTATGAGGTGTACATCCTACACAAATCTTTATAATATAGGGAGACCTTCTTATTGTTTCATTGAATCTCTCAAATTGTCAAAGAAGGAGGTGATTATGAGTCCTATGACTTTGTTCTAGTTTGATTAGCATCAAAAGGAGCAATTCTATCACTAGTCCCTTCAAAAAGATCCGTACATCTCACACAAGTATTCATTTAGGGAGACCTTCTTATTGTTTCATTGGTTTTCTAAAATTATCAAAAAAGAGGTGATTATGAGTCCTATAACTTCGTTCTAGTTTAATTAGCATCAAAAGAAACAATCTCATTACTATCACGTTCAAAACGATGTGTACTTCTCGCACAAGTCTTCATTTAAGGAGACCTACTTATTATTTCATTGGTTCTCTAAATTGTCAAAGAAAGAGGTGATTAGGAGTCCTATTATTTCGTTCGAATTTGATTAGCATCAAAATGAACAATCCCATGACTATCGCATTAAAAATGATGCGTACATCTCACACAAATCTTGATTTAGGTAGAAACCTTCTTATTATTTCATTGGTTCTCTCAAATTGTCAAAGAAAGAGGTAATTATGAGTCCTATGACTTTGTTCTAGTTTGATTAGCATCAAAAGGAACAATCCTATCACTAGTGCATTCAAAACGATCCGCACAACTCACACAAGTCTTCATTTAGGGAAACCTTCTTACTGTTTCATTAGTTATCTCAAAGTGTTAAAATATTGTGATTTTGAGTCCTATTACTTCTTCATTCAAGTTGAAATTAGCATCAAAAGGAGCAATTCCATCAATATCGCGTCCAAAACGATGCGTAGATCTCACACAAGTCTTCATTTGGGTAGACCTTCATATTGGTTCATTGGTTGTTTCTAATTTACAAAGAAAGAGGTGATCAATAGTTGTATTACTTCGTTCTAGTTTGATTAGTGTCAAAAAGAGAAACCCATGACTATCGCGTTAAAAACCATGCGTATATACATCTCACACAAGTCTTCATTTAGGAAGACATTCTTAATGTTTCATTGGTTCTCTAAAATTGTCAAAGAAATAGGTGATTAGAAGTCCTATAACTTCGTTCTAGTTTGATTAGCATCAAAAGAAGCAATTTTATTACTATCAAGTTCAAAACAATGCCTACATCTCACACAAGTCTTCATTTAAGGAGACCTTCTTATTATTTATTGGTTCACTAAAATTGTCAAAGAAAGAGGTGATTAGAAATCCTATAACTTCGAAAGTTTGATTAGCATCAAAAGGAGCAATCACATTACTATCACGTTCAAAACGATGCGTAAATCTCACACATGTCTTCATTTAAGGAGACCTTCTTATTGTTTCATTGGTTCACTAAAATTATAAAAGAAAGAGGTGATTTTTTTTTGCAAAATCAAAACGGGGTGATTAGGAGTCCTATTACTTCATTCTAATTTGATTAGCATCAAAAGGACCAAATCCATGACTATCGCGTTTAAAAACGATGCGTACATCTCACAAAAATTTAGGGAGACATTATTATTTTTTCATTGAATCTCTCAAATTATCAAAGAAGGAGGTGATTATGAGTCCTATGACTTCGTTGTAGTTTGATTAGCATCAAAAGGAGCAATTCTATCACTAGTGCCTTCAAAAAGATCCGTACATCTCCCACAAGTATTCATTTAGGAAGACCTTCTTATTATTTCATTGGTTTTCTAAAATTATGAAAAAAGAGATGATTATGAGTCCTATAACTTCGTTCTAGTTTAATTAGCATCAAAAGGAACAATCCCATTACTATCACGTTCAAAACGATGCGTACTTCTCGTACAAGTCTTCATTTAAGGAGACCTACTTATTGTTTCATTGGTTCTCTAAATTGTCAAAGAAAGAGGTGATTAAGAGTCCTATTATTTCGTTCTAATTTGATTAGCATCAAAATGAACAATCCCATGACTGTCGCGTTAAAAATAATGCGTACATCTCACACAAGTCTTGATTTTGGGAGACCTTTTTATTGTTTCATTGGTTCTCTCAAATTGTCAAAGAAATAGGTGATTATGAGTCCTATGTCTTCGTTCTAGTTTGATTAGCATCAAAAGGAATAATCCTATCACTAGTGCCTTCAAAACGATCCGTACATCTCACACAAGTCTTCATTTAGGAAAACCTTCTTACTGTTTCATTAGTTCTCTCAAATTGTCAAAATATTGTGATTTTGAGTCCTATTACTTCGTTCAAGTTGAAATTAGCATCAAAAGGAGAAATTCCATCACTATCGCGTCCAAAACGATGCATAGATCTCACACAAGTCTTCATTTAGGTAGACCTTCATATTGTTTAATTGTTGTTTCAAATTTACATAGAAAGAGGTGATCAATAGTTGTATTACTTCGTTCTAGTTTGATTAGCGGCAAAAAGAGAAACCAATGACTATTGCGTTCAAAACCATGCGTACATCTAACACAAGTCTTCATTTAGGGAGACATTCTTAATGTTTCATTGATTCTCTAAAATTATCAAAGAAATAGGTGATTAGGAGTCCTATAACTTCGTTCTAGTTTGATTAGCATCAAAAGGAGCAATCCCATTACTATCACGTTCAAAACAATGCCTACATCTCACACAAGACTTCATTTAAGGAGACCTTCTTATTATTTCATTGGTTCACTAAAATTGTCAAAGAAAGAGGTGATTAAGAGTCCTATAACTTTGTTCTAGTTTGATTAGCATCAAAAGGAGGAATCACATTACTATCACGTTCCAAACGATCCGTACATCTCACACATGTCTTCATTTAAGGAGACCTTCTTATTGTTTCATTGGTTCACTAAAATTGTCAAAGAAAGAGGTGATTTTTTTTTTGCTAAATCAGAAAGAGGTGATTAGGAGTCCTATTACTTCATTCTAATTTGATTAGCATCAAAAGGAGCAATCTCATGACTATCGCATTTAAAACGATGCGTAGATCTCACACAAGTCTTTGTAATTTAGGGAGACCTTCTTATTGTTTCATTGAATCTCTCAAATTGTCAAAGAAGTAGGTGATTATGAGTCCTATGACTTCGTTATAGTTTGATTAGCATCAAAAGGAGCAATTCTATCACTAGTGCCTTCAAAAAGATCCGTACATCTCACACAAGTATTCATTTAGGGAGACCTTCTTATTGTTTCATTGGTTTTCTAAAATTGTCAAAAAGAGGTGATTATGTGTCCTATAACTTTGTTCTAGTTTAATTAGCATCAAAAGGAACAATCTCATTACTATCACGTTCAAAACGATACGTACTTCTCGCACAAGTCTTCATTTAAGGAGACCTACTTATTGTTTCATTGGTTCTCTAAATTGTCAAAGAAAGTGGTGATTAGGAGTCCTATTATTTCGTTCTAATTTGATTAGCATCAAAATGAACAATCCCATGACTATCGCGGTAAAAATGATGCGTACATCTCACACAAGCCTTGATTTAGGGAGACCTTCTTATTGTTTCATTGGTTCTCTCAAATTGTCAAAGAACGAGGTGATAATGAGTCCTATGACTTCGTTCTAGTTTGATTAGCATCAAAAGGAACAATCCTATCACTAGTGCCTTCAAAACGATCCGTACATCTCACACAAGTCTTTATTTAGGAAAACCTTCTTACTGTTTCATTAGTTCTCTCAAATTGTCAAAATATTGTGATTTTGAGTCCTATTACATCGTTCAAGTTGAAATTAGCATCAAAAGAAGAAATTTGATAACTATCGCATCCAAAACGATGCGTAGATCTCACACAAGTCTTCATTTAGGCAGACCTTCATATTGTTTCAGTGGTAGTTTCAAATTTACAAAGAAATAGGTGATAAATACTTGTATTACTTCGTTCTAGTTTGATTAGCGTCAAAAGGTTACCCATGACTATCGGGTTCAAAACCATACGTACGTCTCACACAAGTCTTCATATCGGGAGACATTCTTAATGTTTCATTGGTTCTCTAAAATTGTCAAAGAAATAGGTGATTAAGAGTCCTATAACTCCGTTGTAGTTTGATTAGCATCAAAAGGTGCAATCCCATTACTATCACATTTAAAACAATGTCTACATCTCACACAAGTCTTCATTTAAGGAGACCTTCTTATTATTTCATTGGTTCACTAAAATTGTCAAAGAAAGAGGTGATTAGGAGTCCTATAACTTCGTCCTAGTTTGATTAGCATCAAAAGGAGCAATCACATTACTATCACGTTCAAAACGATGCGTACATCTCACACATGTCTTCATTTAAGGAGACATTCTTATTATTTCATTGGTTCACTAAAATTGTCAAAGAAAAAGATGATTTTTTTCTTTGCTAAATTAGAAAGAGGTGATTAGGAGTTCTATTACTTCGTTGTAATTTGATTAGCATCAAAAGGACCAAACCAATGACTATCGCGTTTAAAACGATACATACATCTCACACAAGTTTTTATAATATAGGGAGACCTTCTTATTGTTTCATTGAATCTCTCAAATTATCAAAGAAGGAGGTGATTATAAGTCCTATGACTTCGTTTTAGTTTGATGCTCAATAGGAGCAATTCTATCACTAGTGCCTTCAAAAAGATCCGTACATCTCACACAAGTATTCATTTAGGGAGACCTTCTTATTGTTTCATTGGTTTTCTAAAATTGTCAAAAAGAGGTGATTTTGAGTCCTATAACTTCGTTCTAGTTTAATTAGCATCAAAAGGAATAATCCCACTACTATCACGTTCAAAACGATACGTACTTCTCGCACAAGTCTTCATTTAAGGAGACCTACTTATTGTTTCATTGGTTCTCTAAATTGTCAAAGAAAGAGGTGATTAAGAGTCCTATAATTTCGTTCTAATTTGATTATTATCAAAATGAACAATCCCATGACTATTGCGTTAAAAATGATACGTACCTCTCACACAAATCTTGATTTAGGGAGACCTTCTTACTGTTTCATTGGTTCTCTCAAATTGTCAAAGAGAGAGCTGATTAGGAGTCCTATGACTTCGTTCTAGTTTGATTTGCATTAAAAGGAACAATCCTATCACAAATTCCTTCAAAATGATCCGTACATCTCACACAAGTCTTCATTTAGGGAAACATTCTTACTGTTTCATTAGTTCTCTCAAATTGTCAAATATTGTGATTTTGAGTCCTATTACTTCGTTCAAGTTGAAATTAGCATCAAAAGAAGAAATTTCACAACTATCGCGTCCAAAAAGATGCGTAGATCTCACACAAGCCTTCATTTAGGTAGACCTTCATATTGTTTCATTGGTTGTTTCAAATTTACAAAAAAAGCGGTGATCAATAGTTGTATTACTTCGTTCTAGTTTGATTAGCGTCAAAAGGAGAAACTCATAACTATCGCGTTCAAAACCATGCGTACATCTCTCACAAGTCTTCATTTAGGGAGACATTCTTAATGTTTCATTGGTTCTCTAAAATTGTCAAAGAAATAGCTGATTAGGAGTCCTATAACTTCGTTCTAGTTTGATTAGCATCAAAAGGAGCAATCCCATTACTATCACGTTCAAAACAATGCCTACATCTCACACAAGTCTTCATTTAAAGAGACCTTCTTATTATTTCATTGGTTCACAAAAATTGTCAAAGAAATAGGTGATTAGAAGTCCTGTAACTTCGTTCTAGTTTGATTAGCATCAAAAGGAGCAATCACATTACTATCACGTTCAGAACGACGCGTACATATAACACATGTCTTCATTTAAGGAGACCTTCTTATTGTTTCATTGGTTCACTAAAATTGTCAAAGAAAGAGGTGATTTTTTTTTGCTAAATCAGAAAGAGGTGATTAGGAGTCCTATTACTTCGTTCTAATTTGATTAGCATCAAAAAGAGCAATCCTATGACTATCTCCTTTAAAACGATGCGCACATCTCACACAAGTGTTTATAATTTAGGGAGACCTTCTTATTATTTCATTGAATCTCTCAAATTGTCAAAGAAGGAGATGATTATGAGTCTTATGACTTCGTTCTAGTTTGATTAGCATCAAAAGGAGCAATTCTATCACTAGTGCCTTCAAAAAGATCCGTACATCTCACACAAGTATTCATTTAGGAAGAACTTCTTATTGTTTCATTTGATTTTCTAAAATTGTCAAAGAAAGAGGTGATTACTATAACTTCGTTCTACTTTAATTAGCATCAAAAGGAACAATCCCATTACTATCACGTTCAAAACGATGCGTACTTCTCGTACAAGTCTTCATTTAAGGAGACCTACTTATTATTTTATTGGTTCGCTAAATTATCAAAGAAAGAGGTGATTAGGAGTCCTATGACTTCGTTCTAGTTTGATTAGCATCAAAAGGAACAATCCTATCACTAGTGCCTTCAAAATGATCCGTACATCTCACACAAGTCTTCATTTAGGGAAACCTTCTTACTGTTTCATTAGTTCTCTCAAATTGTGAAAATATTGTGATTTTGAGTCCTATTACTTCGTTCAAGTTGAAATTAGCATCAAAAGGAGCAATTCCATCAATATCGCGTCCAAAACGATGCGTAGATCTTACACAAGTCTTCATTTATGTAGACCTTCATATTGTTTCATTGGTTGTTTCAAATTTACAAAGAAAGAGGTGATCAATAGTTGTATTACTTCGTTCTAGTTTGATTAGCATCAAAAGGAGAAACCAATGACTATCGCGTTCAAAACCATTCGTACATCTCACACAAGTCTTCATTGAGGAAGACATTCTTAATGTTTCATTGGTTCTCTAAAATTGTTAAAGAAATAGGTGATTAGGAGTCCTATAACTTCGTTCTAGTTTGATTAGCATCAAAAGGAGCAATCCCATTATTACTATCACGTTCAAAACAATGTCTACATCTCACACAAGTCTTCATTTAAGGAGACCTTATTATTTCATTGGTTCACTAAATTGTCAAAGAAAGAAGTGATTAAGAGACCTATAACTTTGTTCTAGTTTATTTAGCATCAAAAGGAGCAATCACATTACTATCACGTTCAAAACGATGCGTACATCTCACACATGTCTTTATTTACCACCTTCTTATTGTTTCATTGGTTCACTAAAATTGTCAAAGAAAGAGGTGATTTTTTTTTGCTAAATCAGAAAGAGGTGATTTGGAGTCCGATTACTTCGTTCTAATTTGATTAGCATCAAAAGGAGCAATCCCATGATTATCGCGTTTAAAACGATGTGTACATCTCACACAAGTCTTTATAATTTAGGGAGACCTTCGTATTGTTTCATTGAATCTCTCAAATTGTCAAAGAAGGAGGTGTCTCAACGTGCTTCTTCCTGGACTACCAAGGTCCTCTCTTACTCGGGTCGACTGCAGTTGATTAAATCCATCCTTTTCTCCATACAAACCGACTGGAGCAGACATTTATGTTGCCTAAAGCAGTAATTAGAGCTATTCAATCAATTCTATGCCGATTTCTATGGAAGGGTTCCTCCCTTGCCAAATCTGGTGCCAAAGTAGCCTGGTCTACCATTTCTCTTCCCACTTCAGAAGGGGGACTTGGGCTAAAATGCTTATTAGACTGGAATAGATCGCTTATTTTGCTGCACTTACTGCATGTAATCCAATTTTCTCCTACTTCTCTTTGGGCTACTTGGGTCAACGCTACTATTCTGAGAGACAAATCCTTCTGGCAGCTCCCTATTCCCACTGACTGCTCCTGGATATGGAAACAGGTGCTAAAACTAAGGCCACTTGCTATACAGCACTTGAGGTACATTATTGGATCCGAGCATAATGTTTTTTTCTGGCATGACCCTTGGCTGAATGGCGCTGCTATCATACCTAGTCCCAGCCTCATTTCCAACACTGGTATCCCTCTCTCGGCAAAGGTTAGCACTATCATTGTGGCCTCTTCTGGGGTTCTTCCTCAAAGTAATCATCACGATGTCATCATGCTTAGGAGGATTCTTACTTCTCTTTCCCCCCCTAGCGCTAGCACTGACTCTATTCTGTGGGGAACTTGGGATCCCACTAGAATTAAACCAAAAACCCTTTGGGAAAGCATCAGGACTCGAGCCCCAATTGTTGCTTGGCACAAAATTCTCTGGAATAGATTGCATGTCCCTAGGTATTCTTTTATCTTGTGGCTTGGGATTCTTAAGCGCCTTCCAACCAATGATCGCACTAGGCACTATTCGGGGAGAACATGGGACTACCCATTATGCCAGCAGCATGCAGAAACTTTCCATCATCTTTTCTTCAATTGTGTGTTCTCTGCTGCAGTCCTCCAACCCATTCTTATTTTAGGGAATTTCAATCCTCCACTCCAGTAGGAGGACCTCCTTGATTACCTTATTTCCTTCCAAGGCTCAAAATTAACTTTGAACATACTTTACCTTTCTGTTGCTATCTATTTTTATAAGGTATGGGAATCCCAGAATTCTAAACTTCATGCAAATACTTCCATCCCTGCTCACATCCTAGTTACTAATGTTATCCAGCTAATTAAAGCCCAACTGTCTACTTCCAAATCCTTCATTCGTGCTGCTAATACTTGTCAATATTATTGCTCTTGGCTACTACTCTAGTCCCCTTGTGGATCTTATGGCTGCTTTTAAGAAGCACAACGTTTCTTCGAGATCTAGTGTGGAAAAGAGTTTACTTTGGTACAACCGAACTCTTGTTGGATAAACTGAGTTTTGCACAAGGTTGTGCCACCGGATTGATTCTAGGTTCCTGTTTGGTTTTGGATTTGGATTCATAGGATTTGTTCTTCCCCTGAATTGGGTCTGATCTGATTCTTGGGTTGCTTTCATTTTCTTATGTTGTTACCTTCTGCTCTGCTCGCCAGCATCCATGGTGCAGAGGGATTTAGTTATTTCTAGCCAATGTGGGGTCTCTTGTTCACCAATCTGTTTGACTGGGATTTGTGATGCTGAACCTTGCGGGTTTTGGCTGGGTTTTGTGATATACAATCTTCCTTGTCTCTGGTTCCATCAGTTCGGTTGGGGATTTTAATTGATAAAATTTAACTGATTGGTGTTTGCACTAGGATTGATGTCTGTGCTTCCATTTGGGTTGCTGCAAGTTGGGTCTTGGGTCATCTCGGTTGGGGATGGTGGGTTCTCGGCAGAGGATTCATCCTTGTGTTCCAGTCTAGATTTTATGGTTTTCTTTCAATCCCTACCCCACTATTCATTCTATTTCATTGGCTAGGTTTTGATTGGTTTGGACGGAGCCTTTGGCTGTTCCGTGCTCCAGTTCTGGACATTATATTCCGTCTTTTTAGATTTGGATAATTTTTATCCAGATTTGGGGTTTTTCTTGTTGCCGGAATCAATGGTGTTGGAGGTTAGCGGTGGTTTTTCCTTTTGGCCGGCTGTCATGGGCAGTGTGCTGCTGTGATTCTGACTTGGTTGGGGCCTACGGGTGGTTTTCAATTTCAAAATGCTGATGATGCTATGCTGAATTAGTGCTCCACGTGAGTGACTCGTGGGCTAATGATGTGTTTTGTGGGCTCATTCCAAATGGGCTGCCTTGTATGGGATGTGGATCCTTAGAGGCTACCCGTGTGTGCCTTGGGCCCACGGTTTGGGCTGGTTTTCCTTTATTTAGCTGCTGATTTCCTTTGATTGCTCTTGGGCCCGGTGGTTTATTTGGTTTAATTTAATGTTGGGCCTATTGGGCTGTTTAAATGTATACCAACAATGTTTTTTTTTTGCCTAGCCTCGGGTTGTGAGGAAAATATTTTAGGTTAGGCATTTGGATTTCCTAGTTCGTCTAGGTGCTTTAGCCCTTTCGGGAGAATAGGGTTATGCTTTCGATCTTCATTGTAATATCCTTCTTGCTTTTTATATACAAACAAAAATTTAGCAAAAAAAAAAGTATTCATTTAGGAAGACCTTCTTATTGTTTCATTAGTTTTCTAAAATTTTCAAAGAGAGATGATTATGAGTCCTATAACTTCGTTTTAGTTTAATTAGCATCAAAAGGAACAATCCCATTACTATGACGTTCAAAACGATACGTACTTCTCGCACAAGTCTTCATTTAAGGAGACCTACTTATTGTTTTATTGGTTTTCTAAATTGTCAAAGAAAGAGGTGATTAGGAGTCCTATTATTTCGTTCTAATTTGATGCGTACATCTCACACAAGTCTTGATTTAGGGAGACCTTCTAATTGTTGTTCATTGGTTCTCTCAAATTTTCAAAAAAAGAGGTGATTATGAGTCCTATGACTTTGTTCTAGTTTGATTAGCATAAAAAGGAACAATCCCATCACTAGTGCCTTCAAAACGATCCGTACATCTCACACAAGTCTTCATTTAAGGAAACCTTCTAACTGTTTCATTAGTTCTCTCAAATTATCATAATATTGTGATTTTCAGTCCTATTACTTCGTTCAAGTTGAAATTAGCATCAAAAGGAGCAATTCCATTACTATCGCGTCCAAACCGATGCGTAGATCTCACACAAGCCTTCATTTAGGTAGACCTTCATATTGTTTCATTGGTTGTTTCAAATTTACAAAGAAAGAGGTGATCAATAGTTGTACTACTTCGTTCTAGTTTGATTAGCGTCAAAAGGAGAAACTCAAGACTATCGCGTTCAAAACCATGCGTACATCTCTCACAAGTCTTCATTTAGGGAAACATTCTTAATGTTTCATTGGTTCTCTAAAATTGTCAAAGAAATAGCTGATTAGGAGTCCTATAACTTCGTTCTAGTTTGATTAGCATCAAAAGGAGCAATCCCATTACTATCACGTTCAAAACAATACCTACATCTCACACAAGTCTTCATTTAAGGAGACCTTCTTATTATTTCATTGGTTCACAAAAATTATCAAAGAAAGAGGTGATTAGAAGTCCTGTAACTTCGTTCTAGTTTTATTAGCATCAAAAGGAGCAATCACATTACTATCATGTTCAAAACGATGCGTACATATCACATATGTCTTCATTTAAGGAGACATTCTTATTGTTTCATTGGTTCACTAAAATTGTCAAAGAAAGAGATGATTATTTTTTGCTAAATATGAAAGAGGTGATTAGGAGTCCTATTAATTCGTTCTAACTTGATTAGCATTAAAAAGAGCAATCGTATGACTATCGCGTTTAAAACGATGCCCACATCTCACACAAGTCTTTATAATTTAGGAAGACCTTCTTATTGTTTCATTGAATCTCTGAAATTGTCAAAGAAAGAGGTGATTATGAGTCCTATGACTTCATTCTAGTTTGATTAACAACAAAAGGAGCAATTCTATCACTAGTGCCTTCAAAAAGATCCGTACATCTCACACAAGTATACATTTAGAAGACCTTCTTATTGCTTCATTTGGTTTTCTAAAATTGTCAAAGAAAGAGGTGATTATGAATACTATAACTTCGTTCAAGTTTAATTAGCATCAAAAGGAACAATCCCATTACTATCACGTTCAAAACGATGCGTACTTCTCGCACAAGTCTTCATTTAAGGAGACCTACTTATTGTTTCATTGGTTCTCTAAATTGTCAAAGAAAGAGGTGATTAGGAGTCCAATTATGTCGTTCTAATCTGATTAGCATCAAAATGAACAATCCCATTACTATCGCGTTAAAAATGATGCGTACATCTCACACAAATCTTGATTTAGGGAGACCTTTTTATTGTCTCATTAGTTCTCTCAAATTGTCAAAGAAAGAGGTGATTATGAGTCCTATGACTTCGTTCTAGTTTGATTAGCATCAAAAGGAACAATCTTATCACTAGTGCCTTCAAAAAGATCCGTACATCTCACACAAGTATTCATTTAGGAAGACCTTCTAATTGTTTCATTTGGTTTTCTAAAATTGTCAAAAAAGAGGTGATTATGAGTCCTATAACTTCGTTCTAGTTTAATTAGCATCAAAAGAAACAATTCCATTACAGTCACGTTCAAAACGATGCGTACTTCTCGCACAAGTCTTCATTTAAGCAGACCTACTTATTGTTTCATTGGTTCTCTAAATTGTCAAAGAATGAGGTGATTAGGAATCCTATTATTTTGTTCTAATTTGATTAGCATCAAAATGAACAATCCCATGACTATCGCGTTAAAAATGATGAGTACATCTCACACAAGTCTTGATTTAGGGAGACCTTCTTATTGTTGTTCATTGGTTCTCTCAAATTTTCAAAGAAAGAGGTGATTATGAGTCCTATGACTTTGTTCTAGTTTGATTAGCATCAAAAGGAACAATCCCATCACTAGTGCCTTCAAAACGATCCGTACATCTCACACAAGTCTTCATTTAAGGAAACCTTCTAACTGTTTCATTAGTTCTCTCAAATTGTCATAATATTGTGATTTTGAGTCCTATTACTTCGTTCAAGTTGAAATTAGCATCAAATGGAGCAATTCCATTACTATCGCGTCCAAAACGATGCGTAGATCTCACACAAGCCTTCATTTAGGTAGACCTTCATATTATTTCATTGGTTGTTTCAAATTTACAAAGAAAGCGGTGATCAATAGTTGTATTACTTCGTTCTAGTTTGATTATCGTCAAAAGGAGAAACTCATGACTATCGCGTTCAAAACCATGCGTACATCTCTCACAAGTCTTCATTTAGGGAGACATTCTTAATGTTTCATTGGTTCTCTAAAATTGTCAAAGAAATAGCTGATTAGGAGTCCTATAACTTCGTTCTAGTTTGATTAGCATCAAAAGGAGCAATCCCATTACTATCACGTTCAAAACAATGCCTACATCTCACACAAGTCTTCATTTAAGGAGACCTTCTTATTATTTCATTGGTTCACAAAAAATTTCAAAGAAATAGGTGATTAGAAGTCCTGTAACTTCGTTCTAGTTTGATTAGCATCAAAAGGAGCAATCACATTACTATCACGTTCAAAACGATGCGTACATATCACACATGTCTTCATTTAAGGAGACCTTCTTATTGTTTCATTGGTTCACTAAAATTGTCAAAGAAAGAGGTGATTATTTTTTGCTAAAAATGAAAGAGGTGATTAGGAGTCTTATTAATTCGTTCTAACTTGATTAGCATTAAAAAGAACAATCCTATGACTATCGCGTTTAAAACGATGCCTCCATCTCACACAAGTCTTTATAATTTAGGAAGACCTTTTTATTGTTTCATTGAATCTCAGAAATTGTCAAAGAAGGAGGTGATTATGAGTCCTATGACTTCATTATAGTTTGATTAACAACAAAAGGTGCAAATCTATCATTAGTGCCTTCAAAAAGATCCGTACATCTCACACAAGTATTCATTTAGGAAGACCTTCTTATTGCTTTATTTGGTTTTCTAAAATTGTCAAAGAAAGAGGTGATTATGATTACTATAACTTCGTTCTAGTTTAATTAGAATCAAAAGGAACAATCCCATTACTATCACGTTCAAAACGATGCGTACTTCTCGCACAAGTCTTCATTTAAGGAGACCTACTTATTGTTTCATTGGTTCTCTAAATTGTCAAAGAAAGAGGTGATTAGGAGTCCAATTATGTCGTTCTAATTTGATTAGCATCAAAATGAACAATACCATTACTATCGCGTTAAAAATGATGCGTACATCTCACACAAGTCTTGATTTAGGGAGACCTTTTTATTGTTTCATTGGTTCTCTCAAATTGTCAAAGAAAGAGGTGATTATGAGTCCTATGACTTCGTTCTAGTTTGATTAGCATCAAAAGGAACAATCTTATCACTAGTGCCTTCAAAACGATCCGTACATCTCACACAAGTCTGCATTTAAGGAAACCTTCTTACTGTTTCATTAGTTCTCTCAAATTGTCAAAATATTGTGATTTTGAGTCCTATTACTTTGTTCAAGTTGAAATTAGTATCAAAAGGAGCAATTCGATCACTATCGCGTCCAAAACGATGCGTAGATCTCACACAAGTCTTCATTTAGGTAGACCTTCATATTGTTTCATTAGTTGTTTCAAATTTACAAAGAAATAGGTGATCAATAGTTGTATTACTTCGTTCTAGTTTGATTAGCGTCAAAAGGAGAAACCAATGACTATCGCGTTCAAAACCATGCGTACATCTCACACAAGTCTTCATTTATAGAGACATTCTTAATGTTTCATTGGTTCTCTAAAATTTTCAAAGAAATAGGTGATTAGGAGTCCTATAACTTCGTTCTAGTTTGATTAGCATCAAAAGGAGCAATCCCAATACTATCACGTTCAAAACAATGTCTACATCTCACACAATTCTTTATTTAAGTAGACCTTTTTATTATTTCAATGGTTCACTAAAATTGTCAAAGAAAGAGGTGATTAAGAGTCCTATAACTTCGTTCTATTTTGATTAGCATCAAAAGGAGCAGTCACATTACTATCACGTTCAAAATGATGCATACATCTCACAAATGTCTTCATTTACCACCTTCTTATTGTTTCATTGGTTCACTAAAATTGTCAAAGAAATAGGTGATTTTTTTTTTGCTAAATCAGAAAGAGGTGATTAGGAATCCTATTACTTCGTTCTAGATTGATTAGCATCAAAAGGAGCAATCCCATGACTATCGCGTTTAAAACAATGCATACATCTCACACAAGTCTTTATAATTTAGGGAGACCATCTTATTGTTTCATTGAATCTCTCAAATTGTCAAAGATGAAGGTGATTATGAGTCCTATGACTTCGTTCTAGTTTGATTAGCATCAAAAGGAGCAATTCTATCACTAGTGCCTTCAAAAAGATCCATAAATCTCACACAAGTATTCATTTAGGGAGACCTTCTTATTGTTTCATTGGTTTTCTAAA
The DNA here is from genome assembly GCA_020205555.1 of Panax stipuleanatus. Taxonomy (NCBI): domain Eukaryota; kingdom Viridiplantae; phylum Streptophyta; class Magnoliopsida; order Apiales; family Araliaceae; genus Panax; species Panax stipuleanatus. Next base: position 18,133,312 of record CM035124.1, read on the forward strand.
ATTGTCAAAAAGAGGTGATTATGAGTCCTATAACTTCGTTCTAGTTTACTTAGCATCAAAAGGAACAATCCCATTACTATCACGTTCAAAACGATACGTACTTCTCGTACAAATCTTCATTGAAGGAGACCTACTTATTGTTTCATTGGTTCTCTAAATAGTCTAAGAAAGAGGTGATTAAGAGTCCTATTATTTTGTTATAATTTGATTAGCATCAAAATGAACAATCCCATGACTATCGCATTAAAAATGATGCGTACATTTCACACAAGTCTTGATTTAGGGAGACCTTCTTATTGTTTTATTAGTTCTCTCAAATTGTCAAAGAAAGAGGTGATTATAAGTCCTATGACTTCGTTCTAGTTTGATTAGCGTCAAAAGGAATAATCCTATCACTAGTGCCTTCAAAACGATCCGTACATCTCACACAAGTCTTCATTTAGGAAAACTTTCTTACTGTTTCATTAGTTCTCTCAAATTGTCAAAATATTGTGATTTTGAGTCCTGTTACCTCGTTCAAGTTGAAATTAGCATCAAAAGAAGAAATTCCATAACTATCGCGTTCAAAACGATGCGTAGATCTCACACAAGTCTTCATTTAGGTAAACCTTCATATTATTTCATTGGTTGTTTTAAATTTACAAAGAAATAGGTGATCAATACTTGTATTACTTCGTTCTAGTTTGATTAGCGTCAAAAGGAGAAACCCATGACTATCGCATTCAAAACCATGCGTACATCTCACACAAGCCTTCATTTAGGGAGACATTCTTAATGTTTCATTGGTTCTCTAAAATTGTCAAAGAAATAGGTGATTAGGAGTCCTATAACTTCGTTCTAGTTTGATTAGCATCAAAAGGAGCAATCCCATTGCTATCACGTTCAAAACAATGCCTACATCTCACTCAAGTCTTCATTTAAGGAAACATTCTTATTATTTCATTGGTTCACTAAAATTATCAAAGAAAGAGGTGATTAGGAGTCCTATAACTTCATTCTAGTTTGATTAGCATTAAAAAGAGCAATCGCATTACTATCAGGTTTAGAACGATGCGTACATCTCACACATGTCTTCATTTAAGGAGACATTCTTATTGTTTCATTGGTTCACTAAAATTGTCAAAGAAAGAGGTGATTTTTTTATTGCTAAATCAGAAAGACTTGATTAGGAGTCCTATTACTTCGTTCTAATTTGATTAGCAACAAAAGGAGCAATCCCATGACTATCGCGTTTAAAATGATGTGTACATCTCACACATATCTTTATAATTTAGGGAGACCTTCTTATTGTTTCATTGAATCTCTCAAATTGTCAAAGAAAGAGATGATTATGAGTCCTATGACTTCGTTCTAGTTTGATTAGCATCAAAAGTAGCAATTCTATCACTAGTGCCTTCAAAAAGAACCGTACATCTCACACAAGTATTCATTTAGGAAGACCTTCTTATTGTTTCATTTGGTTTTCTGAAATTGTCAAAAAAGAGGTGATTATGAGTCCTATAACTTCGTTCTAGTTTAATTAGCATCAAAAGAAACAATCCCATTACTGTCACCTTCAAAACGATGCGTACTTCTCACACAAGTCTTCATTTAAGCAGACCTACTTATTGTTTCATTGGTTCTCAAAATAGTCTAAGAAAGAGGTGATTAGGAGTCCTATTATTTCGTTCAAATTTTATTAGCATCAAAATGAACAATCCCATGACTATCGCATTAAAAATGATGCGTACATTTCACACAAGTCTTGATTTAGGGAGACCTTCTTATTGTTTCATTAGTTCTCTCAAATTGTCAAAGAAAGATGTGATTATGAGTCCTATGACTTTGTTCTAGTTTGATTAGCATCAAAAGGAACAATCCCATCGCTAGTGCCTTCAAAACGATCCGTACATCTCACACAAGTCTTCATTTAAGGAAACCTTCTAACTGTTTCATTAGTTCTCTCAAATTGTCATAATATTGTGATTTTGAGTCCTATTACTTCGTTCAAGTTGAAATTAGCATCAAAAGGAGCAATTCCATTACTATTGCGTCCAAAACGATGCGTAGATCTCACACAAGCCTTCATTTAGGTAGACCTTCATATTGTTTCATTGGTTGTTTCAAATTTACAAAGAAAGAGGTGATCAATAGTTGTATTACTTCGTTCTAGTTTGATTAGCGTCAAAAGGAGAAACCCGTGACTATCGCGTTCAAAACCATGCGCAAATCTCACACAAGTCTTCATTTAGGGAGGCATTCTTAATGTTTCATTGGTTCTCTAAAATTGTAAAAGAAATAGGTGATTAGGAGTCCTATAACTTCGTTCTAGTTTGATTAGCATCAAAAGGAGCAATCCCATTACAATCACGTTCAAAACAATTCCTACATCTCACACAAGTCTTCATTTAAGGAAACCTTCTTATTATTTCATTGGTTCACTAAAATTATCAAAGAAAGAGGTGATTAGGAGTCCTATAACTTCGTTCTAGTTTGATTAACATTAAAAGGAGCAATCGCATTACTATCAGGTTTAGAACGATGCGTACATCTCACACATGTCTTCATTTAAGGAGACATTCTTATTGTTTCATTGGTTCACTAAAATTGTCAAAGAAAGAGGTGATTTTTTTATTGCTAAATCAGAAAGAGTTGATTAGGAGTCCTATTACTTCGTTCTAATTTGATTAGCAACAAAAGGAGCAATCCTATGACTATCGCGTTTAAAATGATGTGTACATCTCACACATGTCTGTATAATTTAGGGAGACCTTCTTATTGTTTCATTGAATCTCTCAAATTATCAAAGAAAGAGGTGATTATGAGTCCTATGACTTCGTTCTAGTTTGATTAGCATCAAAAGGAGAAATTTATCACTAGTGCCTTCAAAAAGATCCGTACATCTCACACAAGTATTCATTTAGGAAGACCTTCTTACTGTTTCATTTGGTTTTCTAAAATTGTCAAAAAGAGGTGATTATGAGTCCTATAACTTCGTTCTAGTTTAATTAGCATCAAAAGAAACAATCCCATTACTGTCACCTTCAAAACGATGCGTACTTCTCGCACAAGTCTTCATTTAAGTAGACCTACTTATTATTTCATTGGTTCTCCAAATTGTCAAAGAAAGAGGTGATTAGGAGTCCTATTATTTCGTTCTAATTTGATTAGCATCAAAATGAACAATCCCATGACTATCGCTTTAAAAATGATGCGTACATCTCACACAAGTCTTGATTTAGGGAGACCTTATTGTTGTTGTTCATTGGTTCTCTCAAATTTTCAAAGAAAGAGGTGATTATGAGTCCTATAACTTTGTTCTAGTTTGATTAGCATCAAGAGGAACAATCCCATAACTAGTGCCTTCAAAACGATCCGTACATCTCAAACAAGTCTTCATTTAAGGAAACCTTCTAACTGTTTCATTAGTTCTCTCAAATTGTCATAATATTGTGACTTTGAGTCCTATTACTTCGTTCAAGTTGAAATTAGCATCAAAATGAGCAATTCCATTACTATCGCGTCCAAAACGATGCGTAGATCTCACACAAGCCTTCATTTAGGTAGACATTCATATTGTTTCATTGGTTGTTTCAAATTTACAAAGAAAGAGGTGATCAATAGTTGTATTACTTCATTTTAGTTTGATTAGCGTCAAAAGGAGAAACTCATGACTATCGTGTTCAAAACCATGCGTATATCTCTCACAAGTCTTCATTTAGGGAGACATTCTTAATGTTTCATTGGTTCTCTAAAATTGTCAAAGAAATAGCTGATTAGGAGTCCTATAACTTCGTTCTAGTTTGATTAGCATCAAAAGGAGCAATCCCATTACTACCACGTTCAAAACAATGCCTACATCTCACACAAGTCTTCATTTAAGGAGACCTTCTTATTATTTCATTGGTTCACATAAATTATCAAAGAAAGAGGTGATTAGAAGTCCTGTAACTTCGTTCTAGTTTGATTAGCATCAAAAGGAGCAATCACATTACTATCACGTTCAAAACGATGCGTACATATCACACATGTCTTCATTTGAGGAGACCTTTTTATTGTTTCATTGGTTCACTAAAATTGTCAAAGAAAGAGGTGATTATTTTTTGCTAAATATGAAAGAGTTGATTAGGAGTCCTATTAATTCGTTCTAACTTGATTAGCATTAAAAAGAGCAATCCTATGACTATCGCATTTAAAACGATGCCTACATCTCACACAAGTCTTTATAATTTAGGAAGACCTTCTAATTGTTTCATTGAATCTCTGAAATTGTCAAAGAAGGAGGTGATTATGAGTCCTATGACTTCATTCTAGTTTGATTAACAACAAAAGGAGCAATTCTATTAGTAGTGCCTTCAAAAAAATCCGTACATCTCACACAAGTATTCATTTAGGAAGACCTTCTTATTGCTTCATTTAGTTTTCTAAAATTGTCAAAGAAAGAGGTGATTATGATTACTATAACTTCGTTCTAGTTTAATTAGCATCAAAAGGAACAATCTCATTACTATCACGTTCAAAACGATGCGTACTTCTCGCACAAGTCTTCATTTGAGGAGACCTACTTATTGTTTCATTGGTTCTCTAAATTGTCAAAGAAAGAGGTGATTAGGAGTCCAATTATGTCGTTCTAATTTGATTAGCATCAAAATGAACAATCCCATTACTATCGCATTAAAAATGATGCGTACATCTTACACAAGTCTTGATTTAGGGAGACCTTTTTATTGTTTCATTGGTTCTCTCAAATTGTCAAAGAAAGAGGTGATTATGAGTCCTATAACTTCATTATAGTTTGATTAGCATCAAAAGGAACAATCTTATCACTAGTGCCTTCAAAACGATCCGTACATCTCACACAAGTATGCATTTAAGGAAACCTTCTTACTGTTTCATTAGTTCTCTCAAATTGTCATAATATTATGATTTTGAGTCCTATTACTTTGTTCAAGTTGAAATTAGCATCAAAAGGAGCAATTCCATCAGTATCGCGTCCAAAACGACGCGTAGATCTCACACAAGTCTTCATTTAGGTAGACCTTCATATTGTTTCATTAGTTGTTTCAAATTTACAAAGAAAGAGGTGATCAATAGTTGTATTACTTCGTTCTAGTTTGATTAGCGTCAAAAGGAGAAACCAATGACTATCACGTTCAGAACCATGTGTACATCTCACACAAGTCTTCATTTAGAGAGACATTCTTAATGTTTCATTGGTTCTCTAAAATTTTCAAAGAAATAGGTGATTAGGAGTGCTATAACTTCGTTCTAGTTTGATTAGCATCAAAAGGAGCAATCCCAATACTATCACGTTCAAAACAATGTCTACATCTCACACAATTCTTTATTTAAGGAGACCTTATTATTATTTCAATGGTTCACTAAAATTGTCAAAGAAAGAGGTGATTAAGAGTCCTATAACTTCGTTCTATTTTGATTAGCATCAAAAGGAGCAGTCACATTACTATCACGTTCAAAACGATGTGTACATCTCACAAATGTCGTCATTTACCACCTTCTTATTGTTTCATTGGTTCACTAAAATTGTCAAAGAAATAGGTGAATTTTTTTTTGCTAAATCAGAAAGAGGTGATTAGGAGTCCTATTACTTCGTTCTAGATTGATTAGCATCAAAAGGAGCAATCCCATGACTATCGCGTTTAAAACGATGCGTACATCTCACACAAGTCTTTATAATTTAGGGAGACCTTCTTATTGTTTCATTGAATCTCTCAAATTGTCAAAGACGGAGGTGATTATGTGTCCTATGACTTCGTTCTAGTTTGATTAGCATCAAAAGGAGCAATTCTATCACTAGTGCCTTCAAAAAGATCCGTAAATCTCACACAAGTATTCATTTAGGAGACCTTCTTATTGTTTCATTGGTTTTCTAAAATTGTCAAAAAGAGGTGATTATGATTCCTATAACTTCGTTCTAGTTTAATTAGCATCAAAAGGAACAATCCCATTACTATCACGTTCAAAACGATACGTACTTCTCGCACAAATCTTCATTGAAGGAGACCTACTTATTGTTTCATTGGTTCTCTAAATAGTCTAAGAAAGAGGTGATTAGGAGTCCTATTATTTCGTTCTAATTTGATTAGCATCAAAATGAACAATCCCATGACTATCGCATTAAAAATGATGCGTACATTTCACACAAGTCTTAATTTAGGGAGACCTTATTATTGTTTCATTAGTTCTCTCAAATTGTCAAAGAAAGAGGTGATTATGAGTCCTATGACTTCGTTTTAGTTTGATTAGCATCAAAAGGAATAATCCTATAACTAGTGCCTTCAAAACGATCCGTAAATCTCACACAAGTCTTCATTTAGGGAAACTTTCTTACTGTTTCATTAGTTCTCTCAAATTGTCAAAATATTGTGATTTTGAGTCCTGTTACCTCGTTCAAGTTGATATTTGCATCAAAAGAAGAAATTCCATAACTATCGCGTTCAAAACGATGCGTAGATCTCACACAAGTCTTCATTTTGGTAAACCTTTATATTATTTCATTGGTTGTTTTAAATTTACAAAGAAATAAGTGATCAATACTTGTATTACTTCGTTCTAGTTTGATTAGCGTCAAAAGGAGAAACCCATGACTATCGCATTCAAAACCATGCGTACATCTCACACAAGTCTTTATTTAGGGAGACATTCTTAATGTATCATTGGTTCTCTAAAATTATCAAAGAAATAGGTGATTAGGAGTCCTATAACTTCGTTCTAGTTTGATTAGCATCAAAAGGAGCAATCCCATTACTATCACGTTCAAAACAATGCCTACATCTCACACAAGTCTTCATTTAAGGAAACCTTCTTATTATTTCATTGGTTAACTAAAATTATCAAAGAAAGAGGTGATTAGGAGTCCTATAACTTCGTTCTAGTTTGATTAGCATTAAAAGGAGCAATCGCATTACTATCAGGTTTAGAACGATGCGTACATCTCACACATGTCTTCATTTAAGGAGACATTCTTATTGTTTCATTGGTTCACTAAAATTGTCAAAGAAAGAGGTGATTTTTTTATTGCTAAATCAGAAAGAGTTGATTAGGAGTCCTATTACTTCGTTCTAATTTGATTAGCAACAAAAGGAGCAATCCCATGACTATCGCGTTTAAAACGATGTGTACATCTCACACATGTCTTTATAATATTGGGAGACCTTCTTATTGTTTCACTGAATCTCTCAAATTGTCAAAGAAAGAGGTGATTATGAGTCCTATAACTTCGTTTTAGTTTGATTAGCATCAAAAGGAGCAATTCTATCACTAGTGCCTTCAAAAAGATCCGTACATCTCACACAAGTATTCATTTAGGAAGACCTTCTAATTGTTTCATTTGGTTTTCTAAAATTGTCAAAAAAGAGGTGATTATGAGTCCTATAACTTCGTTCTAGTTTAATTAGCATCAAAAGAAACAATTCCATTACAGTCACGTTCAAAACGATGCGTACTTCTCGCACAAGTCTTCATTTAAGCAGACCTACTTATTGTTTCATTGGTTCTCTAAATTGTCAAAGAATGAGGTGATTAGGAATCCTATTATTTTGTTCTAATTTGATTAGCATCAAAATGAACAATCCCATGACTATCGCGTTAAAAATGATGAGTACATCTCACACAAGTCTTGATTTAGGGAGACCTTCTTATTGTTGTTCATTGGTTCTCTCAAATTTTCAAAGAAAGAGGTGATTATGAGTCCTATGACTTTGTTCTAGTTTGATTAGCATCAAAAGGAACAATCCCATCACTAGTGCCTTCAAAACGATCCGTACATCTCACACAAGTCTTCATTTAAGGAAACCTTCTAACTGTTTCATTAGTTCTCTCAAATTGTCATAATATTGTGATTTTGAGTCCTATTTCTTCGTTCAAGTTGAAATTAGCATCAAAAGGAGCAATTCCATTACTATCGCGTCCAAAACGATGCGTAGATCTCACACAAGCCTTCATTTAGGTAGACCTTCATATTATTTCATTGGTTGTTTCAAATTTACAAAGAAAGCGGTGATCAATAGTTGTATTACTTCGTTCTAGTTTGATTATCGTCAAAAGGAGAAACTCATGACTATCGCGTTCAAAACCATGCGTACATCTCTCACAAGTCTTCATTTAGGGAGACATTCTTAATGTTTCATTGGTTCTCTAAAATTGTCAAAGAAATAGCTGATTAGGAGTCCTATAACTTCGTTCTAGTTTGATTAGCATCAAAAGGAGCAATCCCATTACTATCACGTTCAAAACAATGCCTACATCTCACACAAGTCTTCATTTAAGGAGACCTTCTTATTATTTCATTGGTTCACAAAAATTTTCAAAGAAATAGGTGATTAGAAGTCCTGTAACTTCGTTCTAGTTTGATTAGCATCAAAAGGAGCAATCACATTACTATCACGTTCAAAACGATGCGTACATATCACACATGTCTTCATTTAAGGAGACCTTCTTATTGTTTCATTGGTTCACTAAAATTGTCAAAGAAAGAGGTGATTATTTTTTACTAAAAATGAAAGAGGTGATTAGGAGTCTTATTAATTCGTTCTAACTTGATTAGCATTAAAAAGAGCAATCCTATGACTATCGCGTTTAAAACGATGCCTCCATCTCACACAAGTCTTTATAATTTAGGAAGACCTTTTTATTGTTTCATTGAATCTCAGAAATTGTCAAAGAATGAGGTGATTATGAGTCCTATGACTTCATTATAGTTTGATTAACAACAAAAGGTGCAAATCTATCATTAGTGCCTTCAAAAAGATCCGTACATCTCACACAAGTATTCATTTAGGAAGACCTTCTTATTGCTTTATTTGGTTTTCTAAAATTGTCAAAGAAAGAGGTGATTATGATTACTATAACTTCGTTCTAGTTTAATTAGAATCAAAAGGAACAATCCCATTACTATCACGTTCAAAACGATGCGTACTTCTCGCACAAGTCTTCATTTAAGGAGACCTACTTATTGTTTCATTGGTTCTCTAAATTGTCAAAGAAAGAGGTGATTAGGAGTCCAATTATGTCGTTCTAATTTGATTAGCATCAAAATGAACAATACCATTACTATCGCGTTAAAAATGATGCGTACATCTCACACAAGTCTTGATTTAGGGAGACCTTTTTATTGTTTCATTGGTTCTCTCAAATTGTCAAAGAAAGAGGTGATTATGAGTCCTATGACTTCGTTCTAGTTTGATTAGCATCAAAAGGAACAATCTTATCACTAGTGCCTTCAAAACGATCCGTACATCTCACACAAGTCTGCATTTAAGGAAACCTTCTTACTGTTTCATTAGTTCTCTCAAATTGTCAAAATATTGTGATTTTGAGTCCTATTACTTTGTTCAAGTTGAAATTAGTATCAAAAGGAGCAATTCGATCACTATCGCGTCCAAAACGATGCGTAGATCTCACACAAGTCTTCATTTAGGTAGACCTTCATATTGTTTCATTAGTTGTTTCAAATTTACAAAGAAATAGGTGATCAATAGTTGTATTACTTCGTTCTAGTTTGATTAGCGTCAAAAGGAGAAACCAATGACTATCGCGTTCAAAACCATGCGTACATCTCACACAAGTCTTCATTTATAGAGACATTCTTAATGTTTCATTGGTTCTCTAAAATTTTCAAAGAAATAGGTGATTAGGAGTCCTATAACTTCGTTCTAGTTTGATTAGCATCAAAAGGAGCAATCCCAATACTATCACGTTCAAAACAATGTCTACATCTCACACAATTCTTTATTTAAGTAGACCTTTTTATTATTTCAATGGTTCACTAAAATTGTCAAAGAAAGAGGTGATTAAGAGTCCTATAACTTCGTTCTATTTTGATTAGCATCAAAAGGAGCAGTCACATTACTATCACGTTCAAAATGATGCATACATCTCACAAATGTCTTCATTTACCACCTTCTTATTGTTTCATTGGTTCACTAAAATTGTCAAAGAAATAGGTGATTTTTTTTTTGCTAAATCAGAAAGAGGTGATTAGGAATCCTATTACTTCGTTCTAGATTGATTAGCATCAAAAGGAGCAATCCCATGACTATCGCGTTTAAAACGATGCATACATCTCACACAAGTCTTTATAATTTAGGGAGACCATCTTATTGTTTCATTGAATCCCTCAAATTGTCAAAGATGAAGGTGATTATGAGTCCTATGACTTCGTTCTAGTTTGATTAGCATCAAAAGGAGCAATTCTATCACTAGTGCCTTCAAAAAGATCCATAAATCTCACACAAGTATTCATTTAGGGAGACCTTCTTATTGTTTCATTGGTTTTCTAAAATTGTCAAAAAGAGGTAATTATGAGTCCTATAACTTCGTTCTAGTTTAATTAGCATCAAAAGGAACAATCCCATTACTATCACGTTCAAAACGATACGTACTTCTCGTACAAATCTTCATTGAAGGAGACCTACTTATTGTTTCATTGGTTCTCTAAATAGTCTAAGAAAGAGGTGATTAGGAGTCCTATTATTTCGTTATAATTTGATTAGCATCAAAATGAACAATCCCATGACTATCGCATTAAAAATGATGCGTACATTTCACACAAGTCTTGATTTAGGGAGACCTTCTTATTGTTTTATTAGTTCTCTCAAATTGTCAAAGAAAGAGGTGATTATAAGTCCTATGACTTCGTTCTAGTTTGATTAGCATCAAAAGGAATAATCCTATCACTAGTGCCTTCAAAACGATCCGTACATCTCACACAAGTCTTCATTTAGGAAAACTTTCTTACTGTTTCATTAGTTCTCTCAAATTGTCAAAATATTGTGATTTTGAGTCCTGTTACCTCGTTCAAGTTGAAATTAGCATCAAAAGAAGAAATTCCATAACTATCGCGTTCAAAACGATGCGTAGATCTCACACAAGTCTTCATTTAGGTAAACCTTCATATTATTTCATTGGTTGTTTTACATTTACAAAGAAATAGGTGATCAATACTTGTATTACTTCGTTCTAGTTTGATTAGCGTCAAAAGGAGAAACCCATGACTATCGCATTCAAAACCATGCGTACATCTCACACAAGCCTTCATTTAGGGAGACATTCTTAATGTTTCATTGGTTCTCTAAAATTGTCAAAGAAATAGGTGATTAGGAGTCCTATAACTTCGTTCTAGTTTGATTAGCATCAAAAGGAGCAATCCCATTGCTATCACGTTCAAAACAATGCCTACATCTCACACAAGTCTTCATTTAAGGAAACATTCTTATTATTTCATTGGTTCACTAAAATTATCAAAGAAAGAGGTGATTAGGAGTCCTATAACTTCATTCTAGTTTGATTAGCATTAAAAAGAGCAATCGCATTACTATCAGGTTTAGAACGATGCGTACATCTCACACATGTCTTCATTTAAGGAGACATTCTTATTGTTTCATTGGTTCACTAAAATTGTCAAAGAAAGAGGTGATTTTTTTATTGCTAAATCAGAAAGACTTGATTAGGAGTCCTATTACTTCGTTCTAATTTGATTAGCAACAAAAGGAGCAATCCCATGACTATCGCGTTTAAAATGATGTGTACATCTCACACATATCTTTATAATTTAGGAAGACCTTCTTATTGTTTCATTGAATCTCTCAAATTGTCAAAGAAAGAGATGATTATGAGTCCTATGACTTCGTTCTAGTTTGATTAGCATCAAAAGTAGCAATTCTATCACTAGTGCCTTCAAAAGAACCGTACATCTCACACAAGTATTCATTTAGGAAGACCTTCTTATTGTTTCATTTGGTTTTCTGAAATTGTCAAAAAAGAGGTGATTATGAGTCCTATAACTTCGTTCTAGTTTAATTAGCATCAAAAGAAACAATCCCATTACTGTCACCTTCAAAACGATGCGTACTTCTCACACAAGTCTTCATTTAAGCAGACCTACTTATTGTTTCATTGGTTCTCAAAATAGTCTAAGAAAGAGGTGATTAGGAGTCCTATTATTTCGTTCAAATTTTATTAGCATCAAAATGAACAATCCCATGACTATCGCATTAAAAATGATGCGTACATTTCACACAAGTCTTGATTTAGGGAGGCCTTCTTATTGTTTCATTAGTTCTCTCAAATTGTCAAAGAAAGATGTGATTATGAGTCCTATGACTTTGTTCTAGTTTGATTAGCATCAAAAGGAACAATCCCATCGCTAGTGCCTTCAAAACGATCCGTACATCTCACACAAGTCTTCATTTAAGGAAACCTTCTAACTGTTTCATTAGTTCTCTCAAATTGTCATAATATTGTGATTTTGAGTCCTATTACTTCGTTCAAGTTGAAATTAGCATCAAAAGGAGCAATTCCATTACTATTGCGTCCAAAACGATGCGTAGATCTCACACAAGCCTTCATTTAGGTAGACCTTCATATTGTTTCATTGGTTGTTTCAAATTTACAAAGAAAGAGGTGATCAATAGTTGTATTACTTCGTTCTAGTTTGATTAGCGTCAAAAGGAGAAACCCGTGACTATCGCGTTCAAAACCATGCGCAAATCTCACACAAGTCTTCATTTAGGGAGGCATTCTTAATGTTTCATTGGTTCTCTAAAATTGTAAAAGAAATAGGTGATTAGGAGTCCTATAACTTCGTTCTAGTTTGATTAGCATCAAAAGGAGCAATCCCATTACAATCACGTTCAAAACAATTCCTACATCTCACACAAGTCTTCATTTAAGGAAACCTTCTTATTATTTCATTGGTTCACTAAAATTATCAAAGAAAGAGGTGATTAGGAGTCCTATAACTTCGTTCTAGTTTGATTAACATTAAAAGGAGCAATCGCATTACTATCAGGTTTAGAACGATGCGTACATCTCACACATGTCTTCATTTAAGGAGACATTCTTATTGTTTCATTGGTTCACTAAAATTGTCAAAGAAAGAGGTGATTTTTTTATTGCTAAATCAGAAAGAGTTGATTAGGAGTCCTATTACTTCGTTCTAATTTGATTAGCAACAAAAGGAGCAATCCTATGACTATCGCGTTTAAAATGATGTGTACATCTCACACATGTCTGTATAATTTAGGGAGAACTTCTTATTGTTTCATTGAATCTCTCAAATTATCAAAGAAAGAGGTGATTATGAGTCCTATGACTTCGTTCTAGTTTGATTAGCATCAAAAGGAGAAATTTATCACTAGTGCCTTCAAAAAGATCCGTACATCTCACACAAGTATTCATTTAGGAAGACCTTCTTACTGTTTCATTTGGTTTTCTAAAATTGTCAAAAAAGAGGTGATTATGAGTCCTATAACTTCGTTCTAGTTTAATTAGCATCAAAAGAAACAATCCCATTACTGTCACCTTCAAAACGATGCGTACTTCTCGCACAAGTCTTCATTTAAGTAGACCTACTTATTATTTCATTGGTTCTCCAAATTGTCAAAGAAAGAGGTGATTAGGAGTCCTATTATTTCGTTCTAATTTGATTAGCATCAAAATGAACAATCCCATGACTATCGCTTTAAAAATGATGCGTACATCTCACACAAGTCTTGATTTAGGGAGACCTTATTGTTGTTGTTCATTGGTTCTCTCAAATTTTCAAAGAAAGAGGTGATTATGAGTCCTATAACTTTGTTCTAGTTTGATTAGCATCAAGAGGAACAATCCCATAACTAGTGCCTTCAAAACGATCCGTACATCTCAAACAAGTCTTCATTTAAGGAAACCTTCTAACTGTTTCATTAGTTCTCTCAAATTGTCATAATATTGTGACTTTGAGTCCTATTACTTCGTTCAAGTTGAAATTAGCATCAAAATGAGCAATTCCATTACTATCGCGTCCAAAACGATGCGTAGATCTCACACAAGCCTTCATTTAGGTAGACATTCATATTGTTTCATTGGTTGTTTCAAATTTACAAAGAAAGAGGTGATCAATAGTTGTATTACTTCATTTTAGTTTGATTAGCGTCAAAAGGAGAAACTCATGACTATCGTGTTCAAAACCATGCGTATATCTCTCACAAGTCTTCATTTAGGGAGACATTCTTAATGTTTCATTGGTTCTCTAAAATTGTCAAAGAAATAGCTGATTAGGAGTCCTATAACTTCGTTCTAGTTTGATTAGCATCAAAAGGAGCAATCCCATTACTATCACGTTCAAAACAATGCCTACATCTCACACAAGTCTTCATTTAAGGAGACCTTCTTATTATTTCATTGGTTCACATAAATTATCAAAGAAAGAGGTGATTAGAAGTCCTGTAACTTCGTTCTAGTTTGATTAGCATCAAAAGGAGCAATCACATTACTATCACGTTCAAAACGATGCGTACATATCACACATGTCTTCATTTGAGGAGACCTTTTTATTGTTTCATTGGTTCACTAAAATTGTCAAAGAAAGAGGTGATTATTTTTTGCTAAATATGAAAGAGTTGATTAGGAGTCCTATTAATTCGTTCTAACTTGATTAGCATTAAAAAGAGCAATCCTATGACTATCGCATTTAAAACGATGCCTACATCTCACACAAGTCTTTATAATTTAGGAAGACCTTCTAATTGTTTCATTGAATCTCTGAAATTGTCAAAGAAGGAGGTGATTATGAGTCCTATGACTTCATTCTAGTTTGATTAACAACAAAAGGAGCAATTCTATTAGTAGTGCCTTCAAAAAAATCCGTACATCTCACACAAGTATTCATTTAGGAAGACCTTCTTATTGCTTCATTTAGTTTTCTAAAATTGTCAAAGAAAGAGGTGATTATGATTACTATAACTTCGTTCTAGTTTAATTAGCATCAAAAGGAACAATCCCATTACTATCACGTTCAAAACGATGCGTACTTCTCGCACAAGTCTTCATTTGAGGAGACCTACTTATTGTTTCATTGGTTCTCTAAATTGTCAAAGAAAGAGGTGATTAGGAGTCCAATTATGTCGTTCTAATTTGATTAGCATCAAAATGAACAATCCCATTACTATCGCATTAAAAATGATGCGTACATCTTACACAAGTCTTGATTTAGGGAGACCTTTTTATTGTTTCATTGGTTCTCTCAAATTGTCAAAGAAAGAGGTGATTATGAGTCCTATAACTTCATTATAGTTTGATTAGCATCAAAAGGAACAATCTTATCACTAGTGCCTTCAAAACGATCCGTACATCTCACACAAGTATGCATTTAAGGAAACCTTCTTACTGTTTCATTAGTTCTCTCAAATTGTCATAATATTATGATTTTGAGTCCTATTACTTTGTTCAAGTTGAAATTAGCATCAAAAGGAGCAATTCCATCAGTATCGCGTCCAAAACGACGCGTAGATCTCACACAAGTCTTCATTTAGGTAGACCTTCATATTGTTTCATTAGTTGTTTCAAATTTACAAAGAAAGAGGTGATCAATAGTTGTATTACTTCGTTCTAGTTTGATTAGCGTCAAAAGGAGAAACCAATGACTATCACGTTCAGAACCATGTGTACATCTCACACAAGTCTTCATTTAGAGAGACATTCTTAATGTTTCATTGGTTCTCTAAAATTTTCAAAGAAATAGGTGATTAGGAGTGCTATAACTTCGTTCTAGTTTGATTAGCATCAAAAGGAGCAATCCCAATACTATCACGTTCAAAACAATGTCTACATCTCACACAATTCTTTATTTAAGGAGACCTTATTATTATTTCAATGGTTCACTAAAATTGTCAAAGAAAGAGGTGATTAAGAGTCCTATAACTTCGTTCTATTTTGATTAGCATCAAAAGGAGCAGTCACATTACTATCACGTTCAAAACGATGTGTACATCTCACAAATGTCGTCATTTACCACCTTCTTATTGTTTCATTGGTTCACTAAAATTGTCAAAGAAATAGGTGAATTTTTTTTTGCTAAATCAGAAAGAGGTGATTAGGAGTCATATTACTTCGTTCTAGATTGATTAGCATCAAAAGGAGCAATCCCATGACTATCGCGTTTAAAACGATGCGTACATCTCACACAAGTCTTTATAATTTAGGGAGACCTTCTTATTGTTTTATTGAATCTCTCAAATTGTCAAAGACGGAGGTGATTATGTGTCCTATGACTTCGTTCTAGTTTGATTAGCATCAAAAGGAGCAATTCTATCACTAGTGCCTTCAAAAAGATCCGTAAATCTCACACAAGTATTCATTTAGAGAGACCTTCTTATTGTTTCATTGGTTTTCTAAAATTGTCAAAAAGAGGTGATTATGATTCCTATAACTTCGTTCTAGTTTAATTAGCATCAAAAGGAACAATCCCATTACTATCACGTTCAAAACGATACGTACTTCTCGCACAAATCTTCATTGAAGGAGACCTACTTATTGTTTCATTGGTTCTCTAAATAGTCTAAGAAAGAGGTGATTAGGAGTCCTATTATTTCGTTCTAATTTGATTAGCATCAAAATGAACAATCCCATGACTATCGCATTAAAAATGATGCGTACATTTCACACAAGTCTTAATTTAGGGAGACCTTCTTATTGTTTCATTAGTTCTCTCAAATTGTCAAAGAAAGAGGTGATTATGAGTCCTATGACTTCGTTTTAGTTTGATTAGCATCAAAAGGAATAATCCTATAACTAGTGCCTTCAAAACGATCCATAAATCTCACACAAGTCTTCATTTAGGGAAACTTTCTTACTGTTTCATTAGTTCTCTCAAATTGTCAAAATATTGTGATTTTGAGTCCTGTTACCTCGTTCAAGTTGAAATTAGCATCAAAAGAAGAAATTCCATAACTATCGCGTTGAAAACGATGCGTAGATATCACACAAGTCTTCATTTAAGTAAACCTTCATATTATTTCATTGGTTGTTTTAAATTTACAAAGAAATAGGTGATCAATACTTGTATTACTTCGTTCTAGTTTGATTAGCGTCAAAAGGAGAAACCCATGACTATCGCATTCAAAACCAGGCGTACATCTCACACAAGTCTTCATTTAGGGAGACATTCTTAATGTTTCATTGGTTCTATAAAATTGTCAAAGAAATAGGTGATTAGGAGTCCTATAACTTCATTCTAGTTTGATTGGCATCAAAAGGAGCAATCCCATTACTATCACGTTCAAAACAATGCCTACATCTCACACAAGTCTTCATTTAAGGAAACCTTCTTATTATTTCATTGGTTCACTAAAATTATCAAAGAAAGAGGTGATTAGGAGTCCTATAACTTCGTTCTAGTTTGATTAGCATTAAAAGGAGCAATCGCAATGCAATCAGGTTTAGAACGATGCGTACATCTCACACATGTCTTCATTTAAGGAGACATTCTTATTGTTTCATTGGTTCCCTAAAATTGTCAAAGAAAGAGGTGATTTTGTTATTGCTAAATCAGAAAGAGTTGATTAGGAGTCCTATTACTTCGTTCTAATTTGATTAGCAACAAAAGGAGCAATCCCATGACTATCGCGTTTAAAATGATGTGTACATCTCACACATGTCTTTATAATTTAGGGAGACCTTTTTATTGTTTCATTGAATCTCTCAAATTATCAAAGAAAGAGGTGATTATGAGTCCTATGTCTTCGTTCTCGTTTGATTAGCGTCAAAAGGAGCAATTCTATCACTAGTGCCTTCAAAAAGATCCGTACATCTCACACAAGTATTAATTTAGGAAGACCTTCTTATTGTTTCATTTGGTTTTCTAAAATTGTCAAAAAGAGGTGATTATGAGTCCTATAACTTCGTTCTAGTTTAATTAGCATCAAAAGAAACAATCCCATTACTGTCAATTTCAAAACGATGCGTAGTTCTCGCACAAGTCTTCATTTAAGCAGACCTACCTATTGTTTCATTGGTTCTCTAAATAGTCTAAGAAAGAGGTGATTAGGAGTCCTATTATTTCGTTCTAATTTGATTAGCATCAAAATGAACAATCCCATGACGATCGCATTAAAAATGATGCGTACATTTCACACAAGTCTTGATTTAGGGAGACCTTCTTATTGTTTCATTAGTTCTCTCAAATTGTCAAAGAAAGAGGTGATTATGAGTCCTATGACTTTGTTCTAGTTTGATTAGCATCAAAAGGAACAATCCCATCGCTAGTGCCTTCAAAACGATCCGTACATCTCACACAAGTCTTCATTTAAGGAAACCTTCTAACTGTTTCATTAGTTCTCTCAAATTGTCATTATATTGTGATTTTAAGTCCTATTACTTCGTTCAAGTTGAAATTAGCATCAAAAGGAGCAATTCCATTACTATCGCGTCCAAAACGATGCGTAGATCTCACACAAGCCTTCATTTAGGTAGACCTTCATATTGTTTCATTGGTTGTTTCAAATTTACAAAGAAAGAGGTGATCAATAGTTGTATTACTTCGTTCTAGTTTGATTAGCGTCAAAAGGAGAAACTCATGTCTATCGCGTTCAGAACCATGCGTACATCTCTCACAAGTCTTCATTTAGGGAGACATTCTTAATGTTTCATTGGTTCTCTAAAATTGTCAAAGAAATAGCTGATTAGGAGTCCTATAACTTCGTTCTAGTTTGATTAGCATCAAAAGGAGCAATCCCATTACTATCACATTCAAAACAATGCCTACATCTCACACAAGTATTCATTTAAGGAGACCTTCTTATTATTTCATTGGTTCACAAAAATTGTCAAAGAAAGAGGTGATTACAAGTCCTGTAACTTCGTTCTAGTTTGATTAGCATCAAAAGGAGCAATCACATTACTATCACGTTCAAAACGATGCGTACATATCACACATGTCTTCATTTAAGGAGACCTTCTTATTGTTTCATTGGTTCACTAAAATTGTCATAGAAAGAGGTGATTATTTTTTGCTAAATATGAAAGAGGTGATTAGGAGTCCTATTAATTCGTTCTAACTTGATTAGCATTAAAAAGAGCAATCCTATGACTATCGCATTTAAAACGATGCCTACATCTCACACAAGTCTTTATAATTTAGGAAGACCTTCTTATTATTTCATTGAATCTCAGAAATTGTCAAAGAAGGAGGTGATTATGAGTCCTATGACTTCATTCTAGTTTGATTAACAACAAAAGGAGCAATTCTATTACTAGTGCCTTCAAAAAAATCCGTACATCTCACACAAGTATTCATTTAGGAAGACCTTCTTATTGCTTCATTTGGTTTTCTAAAATTGTCAAAGAAAGAGGTGATTATGATTACTATAACTTCGTTCTAGTTTAATAATTAGCATCGAAAGGAACAATCCCATTACTATCACGTTCAAAACGATGCGTACTTCTCGCACAAGTCTTCATTTAAGGAGACCTACTTATTGTTTCATTGGTTCTCTAAATTATCAAAGAAAGAGGTGATTAGGAATTCAATTATGTCGTTCTAATTTGATTAGCATCAAAATGAACAATCCCATTACTATCGCGTTAAAAAAGATGCGTACATCTCACACAAGTCTTGATTTAGGGAGACCTTTTTATTGTTTCATTGGTTCTCTCAAATTGTCAAAGAAAGAGGTGATTATGAGTCCTATGACTTCGTTCTAGTTTGATTAGCATCAAAAGGAACAATCTTATCACTAGTGCCTTCAAAATGATCCGTACATCTCACACAAGTCTGCATTTAAGGAAACCTTCTTACTGTTTCATTAGTTCTCTCAAATTGTCAAAATATTGTGATTTTGAGTCCTTTTACTTTGTTCAAGTTGAAATTAGCATCAAAAGGAGCAATTCCATCACTATCGCGTCCAAAACGATGCGTAGATCTCACACAAGTCTTCATTTAGGTAGACCTTCATATTGTTTCATTAGTTGTTTCAAATTTACAAAGAAATTGGTGATCAATAGTTGTATTACTTCGTTCTAGTTTGATTAGCGTCAAAAGGAGAAACCAATGATTATCACGTTCAAAACCATGCGTACATCTCACACAAGTCTTCATTTAGAGAGACATTCTTAATGTTTCATTGGTTCTCAAAAATTTTCAAAGAAATAGGTGATTAGGAGTCCTATAACTTCGTTCTAGTTTGATTAGCATCAAAAGGAGCAATCCCAATACTATCACGTTCAAAACAATGTCTACATCTCACACAATTCTTTATTTAAGGAGACCTTATTATTATTTCAATGGTTCACTAAAATTATCAAAAAAAGAGGTGATTAAGAGTCCTATAACTTCGTTCTATTTTAATTAGCATCAAATGGAGCAGTCACATTACTATCACGTTCAAAATGATGCGTACATCTCACAAATGTCTTCATTTACCACCTTCTTATTGTTTCATTGGTTCACTAAAATTGTCAGAGAAATAGGTGAATTTTTTTTGCTAAATCAGAAAGAGGTGATTAGGAGTCCTATTACTTCGTTCTAGATTGATTAGCATCAAAAGGAGCAAACCCATGACTATCGCGTTTAAAACGATGCGTACATCTCACACAAGTCTTTATAATTTAGGGAGACCTTCTTATTGTTTCATTGAATCTCTCAAATTGTCAAAGATGGAGGTGATTATGAGTCCTATGACTTCGTTCTAGTTTGATTAGCATCAAAAAGAGCAATTCTATCACTAGTGTCTTCAAAAAGATCCGAAACTCTCACACAAGTATTCATTTAGGGAGACCTTCTTATTGTTTTATTGGTTTTCTAAAATTGTCAAAAAGAGGTGATTATGAGTCCTATAACTTCGTTCAAGTTTAATTAGCATCAAAAGGAACAATCTCATTACTATCACGTTCAAAACGATACGTACTTCTCGCACAAATCTTCATTTAAGGAGACTTACTTATTGTTTCATTGGTTCTCTAAATAGTCTAAGAAAGAGGTGATTAGGAGTCCTATTATTTCGTTCTAATTTTATTAGCATCAAAATGAACAATCCCATGACTATCGCATTAAAAATGATGTGTACATTTCACACAAGTCTTGATTTAGGGAGACCTTCATATTTTTTCATTAGTTCTCTCAAATTGTCAAAGAAAGAGGTGATTATGAGTCCTACGACTTCGTTCTAGTTTGATTAGCATCAAAAGGAATAATCCTATCACTAGTGCCTTCAAAACGATCCGTACATCTCACACAAGTCTTCATTTAGGGAAACTTTCTTACTGTTTCATTAGTTCTCTCAAATTGTCAAAATATTGTGATTTTGAGTCCTGTTACCTCGTTCAAGTTGATATTTGCATCAAAAGAAGAAATTCCATAACTATCGCGTTCAAAACGGTGCGTAGATCTCACACAAGTCTTCATTTTGGCAAACCTTCATATTATTTCATTGGTTGTTTTAAATTTACAAAGAAATAAGTGATCAATACTTGTATTACTTCGTTCTAGTTTGATTAGCGTCAAAAGGAGAAACCCATGACTATCGCATTCAAAACCATGCGTACATCTCACACAAGTCTTCATTTAGGGAGACATTCTTAATGTTTCATTGGTTCTCTAAAATTGTCAAATAAATAGGTGATTAGGAGTCCTATAACTTCGTTCTAGTTTGATTAGCTTTGAAAGGAGCAATCCCATTACTATCACGTTCAAAACAATGCCTACATCTCACACAAGTCTTCATTTAAGAAAACCTTCTTATTATTTCATTGGTTCACTAAAATTATCAAAGAAAGAGGTGATTAGGAGTCCTATAACTTCGTTATAGTTTGATTAGCATTAAAAGGAGCAATCGCATTACTACCAGGTTTAGAACGATGCGTACATTTCACACATGTCTTCATTTAAGGAGACATTCTTATTGTTTCATTGGTTCACTAAAATTGTTAAAGAAAGAGGTGATTTTTTTATTGCTAAATCAGAAAGAGTTGATTAGGAGTCCTATTACTTCGTTCTAATTTGATTAGCAACAAAAGAAGCAATCCCATGATTATCGCGTTTAAAACGATGTGTACATCTCACACATGTCTTTATAATATTGGGAGACCTTCTTATTGTTTCACTGAATCTCTCAAATTGTCAAAGAAAGAGGTGATTACGAGTCCTATAACTTCGTTCTAGTTTGATTAGCATCAAAAGGAGCAATTCTATCACTATTGCCTTCAAAAAGATCCATACATCTCACACAAGTATTCATTTAGGAAGACCTTCTAATTGTTTCAGTTGGTTTTCTAAAATTGTCAAAAAAGAGGTGATTATGAGTCCTATAACTTCGTTCTAGTTTAATTAGCATCAAAAGAAACAATTCCATTACAGTCACGTTCAAAACGATGCGTACTTCTCGCACAAGTCTTCATTTAAGCAGACCTACTTATTGTTTCATTGGTTCTCTAAATTGTCAAAGAAAGAGGTGATTAGGAATCCTATTATATCGTTCTAATTTGATTAGCATCAAAATGAACAATCCCATGACTATCGCGTTAAAAATGTTGCGTACATCTCACACAAGTCTTGATTTAGGGAGACCTTCTTATTGTTGTTCATTGGTTCTCTCAAATTTTCAAAGAAAGAGGTGATTATGAGTCCTATGACTTTGTTCTAGTTTGATTAGCATCAAAAGGAACATTCCCATCACTAGTGCCTTCAAAACGATCCGTACATCTCACACAAGTCTTCATTTAAGGAAACCTTCTAACTATTTCAATAGTTCTCTCAAATTGTCATAATATTGTGATTTTGAGTCCTATTACTTCGTTCAAGTTGAAATTAGCATCAAAAGTAGCAATTCCATTACTATCGCGTCCAAAACGATGCGTAGATATCACATAAGCCTTCATTTAGGTAGACCTTCATATTGTTTCATTGGTTGTTTCAAATTTACAAAGAAAGCGGTGATCAATAGTTGTATTACTTCGTTCTAGTTTGATTAGCGTCAAAAGGAGAAACTCATGACTATCGCGTTCAAAACCATGCGTACATCTCTCACAAGTCTTCATTTAGGGAGACATTCTTAATGTTTCATTGGTTCTCTAAAATTGTCAAAGAAATAGCTGATTAGGAGTCCTATAACTTCGTTCTAGTTTGATTAGCATCAAAAGGAGCAATCCCATTACTATCACGTTCAAAACAATGCCTACATCTCACACAAGTCTTCATTTAAAGAGACCTTCTTATTATTTCATTGGTTCACAAAAAATTTCAAAGAAATAGGTGATTAGAAGTCCTGTAACTTCGTTCTAGTTTGATTAGCATCAAAAGGAGCAATCACATTACTATCACGTTCAAAACGATGCGTACATATCACACATGTCTTCATTTAAGGAGACCTTCTTATTGTTTCATTGGTTCACTAAAATTGTCAAAGAAAGAGGTGATTATTTTTTTGCTAAATCAGAAAGAGGTGATTAGGAGTCCTATTACTTCGTTCTAACTTGATTAGCATTAAAAAGAGCAATTCTATGACTATCGCGTTTAAAACGATGCCTACATCTCACATAAGTCTTTTTAATTTAGGAAGACCTTCTTATTGTTTCATTGAATCTCTGAAATTGTCAAAGAAGGAGGTGATTATGAGTCCTATGACTTTATTCTAGTTTGATTAACAACAAAAGGAGCAATTCTATCACTAGTGCCTTCAAAAAGATCCGTATATCTCACACAAGTATTCATTTAGGAAGACCTTCTTATTGCTTCATTTGGTTTTCTAAAATTGTCAAAGAAAGATGTGATTATGATTACTATAACTTCGTTCTAGTTTAATTAGCATCAAAAGGAACAATCCCATTATTATCACGTTCAAAATGATGCGTACTTCTCGCACAAGTCTTCATTTAAGGAGACCTACGTATCTTTTCATTGGTTCTCTAAATTGTTAAAGAAAGAGGTGATTAAGAGTCCTATTATTTCGTTCTAATTTGATTAGCATCAAAATGAACAATCCCATGACTATCGCATTAAAAATGATGCGTACATCTCACACAAATCTTGATTTAGGGAGACCTTCTTATTGTTTCATTGGTTGTCTCAAATTGTCAAAGAAAGAGGTGATTATGAATCCTATGACTTCGTTCTAGTTAGATTAGCATCAAAAGGAACAATCCTATCACTAGTACCTTCAAAACGATCTGCACATCTCACATAAGTCTTCATTTAGGGAAACCTTCTTATTGTTTCATTAGTTCTCTCAAATTGTCAAAATATTGTGATTTTGAGTCCTATTACTTCGTTCAAGTTGAAATTAGCATCAAAAGAAATAATTCCATCACTATCGCGTCCAAAACGATGCGTAGATCTCACACAAGTCTTCCTTTAGGTAGACCTTCATATTGTTTCATTGGTTGTTTCAAATTTACAAAGAAAGAGGTGATCAATAGTTGTATTACTTCGTTCTAGTTTGATTAGCGTCAAAAGGAGACACCCATGACTATCGCTTTCAAAACCATGCGTAAATCTCACACAAGACTTCATTTAGGGAGACAGTCTTAATGTTTCATTGGTTCTCTAAAATTGTCAAAGAAATAGGTGATTAGGAGTCCTATAACTTCGTTCTAGTTTGATTAGCATCAAAAGGAGCAATCCCATTACTATCACATTCAAAACAATGCCTACATCTTACACAAGCCTTCATTTAAGGAGACCTTCTTATTATTTCATTGGTTCACAAAAATTGTCAAAGAAATAGGTGATTAGAAGTCCTGTAACTTCGTTCTAGTTTGATTAGCATCAAAAGGAGCAATCACATTACTATCACGTTCAAAACGATGCGTACATCTCACACATGTCTTCATTTAAGGAGACCTTCATATTGTTTCATTGGTTCACTAAAATTGTCAAAGAAAGAGTTGATTTTTTTGCTAAATCAGAAAGAGGTGATTAGGAGTCCTATTACTTCGTTCTAATTTGATTAGCATCAAAATGAACAATCCCATGATTATCGCGTTAAAAATGATGCGTACATCTCACACAAGTCTTGATTTAGGGAGACATTCTTATTGTTTCATTGGTTCTCTCGAATTGTCAAAGAAAGAGGTGATTATGAGTCCTATGACTTCGTTCTAGTTTGATTTACATCAAAAGGAACAATCCTATCACTAGTGCCTTCAAAACGATCCGTACATCTCACACAAGTCTTCATTTAAGGAAACCTTCTTACTGTTTCATTAGTTCTCTCAAATTGTCAAAATATTATGATTTTGAGTCCTATTACTTCGTTCAAGTTGAAATTAGCATCAAAAAAAGGAATTCCATCACTATCGCGACCAAATCGATGCGTAGATCTCACACAAGTCTTCATTTAGGTAGACCTTCATATTGTTTCATTGGTTGTTTCAAATTTACAAAGAAAGAGATGATCAATAGTTATATTACTTCGTTCTAGTTTGATTAGCGTCAAAAGGAGAAACCCATGACTATCGCGTTCAAAACCATGTGCAAATCTCACACAAGTCTTCATTTAGGGAGGCATTCTTAATGTTTCATTGGTTCTCTAAAATTGTAAAAGAAATAGGTGATTAGGAGTCCTATAACTTCGTTCTAGTTTGATTAGCATCGAAAGGAGCAATCCCATTACTATCACGCTCAAAACAATGCGTACATCTCACACAAGTCATCATTTAAGGAGACCTTTTTATTATTTCATTGGTTCACTAAAATTGTCAAATAAAGAGGTGATTAGGAGTCCTATAACTTCGTTCTAGTTTGATTAGAATCAAAAAGAGCAATCACATTACTATCACGTGCAAAACGAGGCGTACATCTCACACATGTCTTCATTTAAGGAGACATTCTTAATGTTTCATTGGTTCACTAAAATTGTCAAAGAAAGAGGTGATTTTTTTTTTGCTAAATCAGAAAGAGGTGATTAGGAGTCCTATTACTTCGTTCTAATTTGATTAGCATCAAAAGAAGCAATTCCATGACTATCGCGTTTAAAACAATGCTACATCTCACACACGTCTTTATAATATAGGGAGACCTTCTTATTCTTTCATTAAATCTCTCAAATTGTCAAAGAAGGAGGTGATTATGAGTCCTATGACTTCGTTGTAGTTTGATTAGCATCAAAAGGAGCAATTCTATCACTAGTGCCTTGAAAAAGATCCGTACATCTCACACAAGTATTCATTTAGGAAGACCTTCTTATTGTTTTATTCGGTTTTCTAAAATTGTCAAAAAAGAGGTGATTATGAGTCCTATAACTTCGTTCTAGTTTAATTAGCATCAAAAGGAACAATCCCATTACTATCACGTTTAAAACGATACGTACTTCTCGCACAAGTCTTCATTTAAGGAGACCTACTTATTGGTTCGTTGGTTCTCTAAATTGTCCAAGAAAGAGGTGATTAGGAGTCCTATTATTTCGTTCTAATTTGATTAGCACCAAAATGAACAATCCCATGACTATCGCGTTAAAAATGATGCGTACATCTCACACAAGTCTTAATTTAAGGAGACCTTCTTATGGTTTCATTGGTTCTCCCAAATTGTTAAAGAAAGAGGTGATTATGAGTCCTATGACTTCGTTCTAGTTTGATTAGCATCAAAAGGAACAATCCTATCACTAATGCCTTCAAAACGATCCGTACATCTCACAAAAAGTCTTCATTTAGGAAAATCTTCTTACTGTTTCATTAGTCTCTCAAATTGTTAAAATATTGTGATTTTGAGTCCTATTACTTCGTTCAAGTTGAAATTAGCATCAATAGAAGAAATTCCATAACTATCGCGTGCAAAACGATGCGTAGTCTCACACAAGTCTTCATTTAGGTAGACCTTCATATTGTTTCACTGGTAGTTTCAAATTTACAAAGAAAGAGGTGATCTATAGTTGTATTACTTCGTTCTAGTTTGATTAGCGTCAAAAGGAGAAACCCATGACTATCGCGTTCAAAACCATGCATACATATACATCTCACACAAGTCTTCTTTTAGGGAGACATTCTTAATGTTTCTTTGGTTATCTAAAATTGTCAAAAAAATATGTGATTAGGAGTCCTATAAGTTCGTTATAGTTTGATTAGCATCAAATGGAGCAATCCCATTACTATCACGTTCAAAACAATGCCTACATCTCACACAAGTCTTCATTTTAGGAGACCTTCTTCTTATTTCATTGGTTCACTAAAATTGTCAAAGAAAGAGGTTATTAGAAGTCCTATAACTTCGTTCTAGTTTGATTAGCATCAAAAGGAGCAAATCACATTACTATCAGGTTCAAAACGATGCGTACATCTCACACATGTCTTCATTTAGGGAGACATTCTTATTGTTTCATTGGTTCACTAAAATTGTCAAAGAAAGAGGTGATTTTTTTTTGCTAAATCAGAAAGAGTTGATTAGGAGTCCTATTACTTCGTTCTAATTTGATTAGCATCCGAAGGAGCAATCCCATGACTATCGCATTTAAAACGATACATACATCTCACACATGTCTTTATAATTTAGGGAGACCTTCTTATTGTTTCATTGAATCTCTCAAATTGTCAAAGAAAGAGGTGATTATGAGTCCAATGACTTCATTCTAATTTGAGTAGCATCAAAAGGAGCAATTCTATCACTAGTGCTTTCAAAAAGATCCGTACATCTCACACAAGTATTCATTTAGGAAGACCTTCTTATTGTTTCATTTGGTTTTCTAAAATTGTCAAAAAGAGGTGATTATGAGTCCTATAACTTCGTTCTAGTTTAATTTGCATCAAAAGAAACAATCCCATTACTATTACGTTCAAAACGATGCGTACATCTCGCACAAGTCTTCATTTAAGGAGACCTACTATTTGGTTCATTAGTTCTCTAAATTGTCAAAGAAAGAGGTGATTAGGAGTCCTATTATTTCGTTCTAATTTGATTAGCACCAAAATGAACAATCCAATGACTATCGCGTTAAAAATGATGCGTACATCTCACACAAGTCTTGATTTAAGGAGACCTTCTTATGGTTTCATTGGTTCTCCCAAATTGTCAAAGAAAGTGATGATTATGAGTCCTATGACTTCGTTCTAGTTTGATTAGCATGAAGAGGAACAATCTTATCACTAATACCTTCAAAACGATCCGTACATCTCACAAAAAGTCTTCATTTAGGAAAACCTACTTACTGTTTCATTAGTCTCTCAAATTGTCAAAATATTGTGATTTTGAGTCCTATTACTTCGTTCAAGTTGAAATTAGCATCAAAAGGAGCAATTCCATTACTATCGCGTCCAAAACGATGTGTAGATCTCACACAAGCCTTCATTTAGGTAGACCTTCATATTGTTTCATTGGTTGTTTCAAATTTACAAAGAAAGAGGTGATCAATAGTTGTATTACTTCGTTCTAGTTTGATTAGCGTCAAAAGGAGAAACTCATGACTATCGCTTTCAAAACCATGCGTACATCTCACACAAGTCTTCATTTAGGGAGACATTCTTAATGTTTCGTTGGTTCTCTAAAATTGTCAAAGAAATAAGTGATTAGGAGTCCTATAACTTCGTTCTAGTTTGATTAGCATCAAAAGGAGCAATCTCATTACTATCACGTTCAAAACAATGCCTACATCTCACACAAGTCTTCATTGAAGGAGACCTTCTTATTATTTCATTGGTCCACAAAAATTGTCAAAGAAAGAGGTGATTAGAAGTCCTGTATCTTCGTTCTAGTTTGATTAGCATCAAAAAGAGCAATCACATTACTATCACGTTCAAAACGATGCGTACATCTCACGCATGTCTTCATTTAAGGAAACCTTCTTATTGTTTCATTGGTTCACTAAAATTGTCAAAGAAAGAGGTGAATTTTTTTTCTAAATCAGAAAGAGGTGATTAGGAGTCCTATTAATTCGTTCTAACTAGATTAGCATTAAAAAGAGCAATCCTATGACTATCGCGTTTAAAACGATGCGTACATCTCACACAAGTCTTTATAATTTAGGGAGACCTTCTTATTGTTTTATTGAATCTCTGAAATTGTCAAAGAAGGAGGTGATTATGTGTCCTATGACTTCATTCTAGTTTGATTAGCATCAAAAGGAGCAATTCTATCACTAGTTCCTTCAAAAAGATCCGTACATCTCACACAAGTATTCATTTCGGAAGACCTTCTTATTGTTTCATTTGATTTTCTAAAATTGTCAAAAAAAGGTGATTATGAGTCCTATAACTTCGTTCTAGTTTAATTAGCATCAAAAGAAACAATCCCATTACTATCACGTTCAAAGCGATACGTACTTATCGCACAAGTCTTCATTTTAGGAGACCTACTTATTATTTCATTGGTTCTCTAAATTGTCAAAGAAAGAGGTGATTAGGAGTCCTATTACTTCGTTCTAATTTGATTAGCATCAAAATGAACAATCCCACGACTATCGCGTTAAAAATGATGCGTACATCTCACACAAGTCTTGATTTAGGGAGACCTTCTTATTGTTTCATTGGTTCACTCAAATTGTCAAAGAAAGAGGTGCTTATGAGTCCTATGACTTCGTTCTAATTTGATTAGCATCAAAAGTAACAATCCTATCACTTGTGCCTTCAAAACGATCTGTACATCTCACACAAGTCTTCATTTAAGGAAACCTTCTTATTGTTTTATTAGTTCTCTCAAATTGTCAAAATATTGTGATTTTGAGTCCTATTAATTCGTTCAAGTTGAAATTAGCATCAAAAGAAGGAATTCCATCACTATCGCATCCAAAACGATGCATAGATCTCACACATGTCTTCATTTAGGTAGGCCTTCATATTGCTTCATTGGTTGTTTCAAATTTACAAAGAAAGAGGTGATCAGTAGTTGTATTACTTCGTTCTAGTTTGATTAGCGTCAAAAGGAGAAACCCATGACTATCGCGTTCAAAATCATGCGTAAATCTCACACAAGTCTTCATTTAGGGAGGCATTCTTAATGTTTCATTGGTTCTCAAAAATTATCAAAAAAAATAGGAGATGAGGAGTCCTGTGTACGCATCGTTTTTAATGCGGTAGTCATGGGATTGCTCATTTTTATGCTAATCAAATTAGAACAAAGTAATAGATCTCCTAATCAACTTTTTCTGTGACAATTTTAGAGAACTAATGAAACAATAAGAAGGTCTCCCAAAATGAAGACTTTTTTTTTAACCGAGAGTATCCCGACCGCAGTCGGACTATATCTCTCGGACCCGGGTCAGCCTTTTCATACGACCTTACGCCCACGTCCCCGTGGCCACACGAAATTATTTCTAATTCCTCACAATTGTTGCTGGCGTGGATCGATCCCAAAATGTCCTGGTTTACGATGTGAGATGTACGCATGGTTTTGAACGCGATAGTCATGGGTTTCTCTTGTTGACTCTAATCAAACTAGAACGAAGTTACACAACTCTTAAGTACCTCTTTCTTTGTATGTTTGAAACAACCAATGAAACAATATGAAGGTCTCCCTAAATAAAGACTTGTGTGAGATCTATGCATCGTTTTGGACGCGATAGTGATGGAATTGCTCTATTTGATGCTATTTTCAACTAGAACGAAGTAATAAGACTCATAATCACTTATATTTTGACAATTTGAGAGAACTAATGAAACAATAAGAAGGGCTCCATAAATGAAGACTTATGTGAGATGTACGGATCGTTTTAAAGGCACTAGTGATAGGATTTGCTCCTTTCGATGCTAATCAAACTATAACGAAGTCATAGGACTCATAATCACCTATTTCTTTGATAATTTGAGAGAACCAATGAAACAATAAGAAGGTCTCCCTAAATCAAGATTTGTGTGAGGTGTACGCATCGTTTTCAGCGCGATAGTCATGGGATTGCTTATTTTGATGCAAATCAAATTATAACGATGTAATAGGACCCCTAATCACATCTTTCTTTGACAATTTTTGAGAACCAATGAAAAATAAGAAGGTCTCCTTGAATGAAGACTTGTGTGAGATGTACTCATCGTTTTGAACGTGATAGTAATAAGATTGCTCCTTTTGATGCTAATCAAGCTAGAACGAAGTTATATGAATCATAATCACCTCTTTCTCAAAGAATTATAGAGAACCAATGAAACAATAAGGTCTCCCTAAATGAAAACTTGTGTGAGATGTAAGCGTGGTTTTGAACGCGATAGTCATGGTTTCTCCTTTTGATGCTAATCAAACTAGAACGAAGTAGTACAACTCTTAATCACCTCTTTCTTTGTAAATTTCAAACAACCAATGAAACAATTTGAAGGTCTCCCTAAATGAAGACTTGTGTGACATCTACGCATCGTTTTGGATGCGATAAAGATAGAATTGCTCATTTTAATGCCAATTTCAACTAGAACGAGGTAATAAGACTCACAATCACCTATATTTTGACAATTAGAGAGAACTAATGAAATAGTAAAAAGTTTCCCTAAATGAAGACTTGTGTGAGATGTACGGATCGTTTTGAAGGCAGTAGTGTGATTGCGATCCTTTTGATGCTAATCAATCTAGAACGAAGTCATAGGATCATAATCACTTCTTTCTTCGATAATTTGAGAGAATCAATGAAACAATAAGAAGGTCTCCGTAAATCAAGACTTGTGTGAGGTGTACGCATCGTTTTTAACGCGATAGTAATGGGATTGCTCATTTTGATGCTAATCAAATTAAAACGAAGTAATAGGACTCCTAATCACCTTTTTCTTTGACAATTTTAGAAAATCAATGAAACAATAAGGTCTTTTTAAATGAAGACTTGTGTGAGATGTACGCATCGTTTTGAACGTGATATTAATGGAATTGCTCCTTTTGATGCTAATCAGACTAGAACGAAGTTATAGGACTTCTAATCACCTCTTTCTTTGACAATTTTAGGATCCAATGAAACAAGAAGAAGGTTTTTCGAAATGAAGACTTGTGTGAAATGTACGTATTATTTTGAACGCGGTAGTCATGGTTTTCTTCTTTTGACACAAATCAAACTATAACGAAGTAATACAACTCTTAATCACCTCTTTCTTTGTGAATTTGAAATAACCAATGAAACAATACGAAGGTCTCCCTAAATGAGGACTTGTGTGAGATCTACGCATCGTTTTGGACGCGATAGTGATGGGATTGCTTCATTTTATGCTAATTTCAACTAGAACGAAGTAATAGGACTCATAATCACCTATATTTTGACAATTTGAGAAAACTAATTAAATAATAAGAAAGGCTTCCTAAATAAAGACTTGTGTGATATGTCTGGCTCGTTTTGAAGGCACTTGTGATAAGATTGCTCCTTTTGCTGCTAATCAAACTAGAACGAAGTCATAGGACTCATAATCACCTCTTTCTTTGATAATTTGAGAGAACCAATGAAACAATAAGATGGTCTCCCTAAATCAAGACTTGTGTGAGGTGTACACATAGTTTTTAACGCGATAGTAGTGGAATTGCTCATTTTGATGCCAATCAAATTAGAACGAAGTAATAAGACTCCTAATCAACTTTTTCTTTGACAATTTTAGTGAACCAATAAAACAATAAGAAGGTCTCCTTAAATGAAAACTTGTGTGAGATGTATGCATCTTTTTGAACGAGATATTAATGGGATTTCTCCTTTTGATGCTAATCAAACTAGAACGAAGTCATAGGGCTCATAATCACCTCTTTCTTTGATAATTTGAGAGAACCAATGAAACAATAAGAAGGTCTCCCTAAATCAAAACTTGTGTGAGGTGTACACATAGTTTTTAACGCGATAGTCTTGGGATTACTCATTTTGATGCCAATCAAATTAGAACGAAGTAATAGGACTCCTAATCAACTTTTTCTTTGACAATTTTAGTGAACCAATGAAACAATAAGATGGTCTCCCTAAATGAAGACTTGTGTGAGATGTACGCATGGTTTTGAAACCGATAGTCATGGGTTTCTCCTTTTGACGCTAATCATACTAGAACGAAGTAATACAACTCTTAATCACCTCTTACTTTGTAAATTTAAAACAACCAATGAAACAATATGAAGGTCTCCCTAAATAAAGACTTGAGTGAGATCTACGCATCGTTTTGGACGCGATAGTGATGGAATTGCTCTATTTGATGTTATTTTCAACTAGAATGAAGTAATAAGACTCATAATCACCTATATTTTGATAATTTAAGAGAACTAATGAAACAATAAAAAAGGCTCTCTAAATGAAGACTTATGTGAGATGTACGGATCGTTTTAAATGCACTAGTGATATGATTGCTCCTTTTGATGCTAATCAAACTAGAACGAAGTCATAGGACGCATAATCACCTCTTTCTTTGATAATTTGAGAGAACCAATAAAACAATAAGAAGGTTTCCCTAAATCATGACTTATGTGAGGTGTACGCATCGTTTTTAACGCGATAGTCATGGGATTGCTTATTTTGATGCAAATCAAATTAGAACGAAGTAATAGGACCCCTAATCACCTCTTTCTTTGACAATTTTTGAGAACCAATGAAAAATAAGGTCTCCTTGAATGAAGACTTGTGTGAGATGTACTCATCGTTTTGAACGTGATAGTAATAGGATTGCTCTTTTTGATGCTAATCAAGCTAGAACGAAGTTATAGGACTCATAATCACCTCTTTCTCTGACAATTTTAGAGAACTAATGAAACAATAAGAAGGTCTCCCTAAATGAAGACTTGTGTGAGATGTACGCATGGTTTTGAACGTGATAGTCATGGGTTTCTCCTTTTGAAGCTAATCAAACTAGAACGTTGTAATACAACTCTTAATCACCTCTTTCTTGGTAAATTTGAAATAACAAATGAAACAATATGAAGGTCTCCCTAAATGAGGACTTGTGTGAGATCTACGCATCATTTTGAATGCGATAGTGATGGAATTACTCCTTTTGATGCCAATTTCAAGTAGAACGACGTAATAAGAGTCATAATCACCTATATGTTGACAATTTGAGAGAACTAATGAAACAGTACAAAGGTTTCCCTACTTGTGTGAGATGTACGGATCGTTTTGAAGGTACTATTGATAGGATTGCGCTCTTTTTGAGTCTAATCAAACTAGAACGAACTTAGAACTCATAATCACCTCTTTCTTTGATAATTTGAAAGAACCAATGAAACAATAAGATGGTCTCCCTAAATCAAGACTTGTGTGAGGTGTACGCATCCTTTTTAATGCGATAATCATGGGATTGCTGATTTTGATGCTAATCAAATTAAGACGAAATAATAGGACTCCTAATCACTTCTTTCTTTGACAATTTTAGAGAACCAATGAAACAATATGAAGGTCTCTTTAACCACAGCAGTTGGCGTAGCGGTAAGGAATGACCTGGGATGAGCCGTAAACCCGGACATACTGGGATCGAACCCCGCTAGCAACAAGTGTGAGAATTTATATTCGCGTGGCGACGGACTGCCAGCGCAAGCTGGTGCGCAAGCCAAATCGGTTGTGTTCTGTCCGGGTAATTAGTCCGACCCGCGGGTTAGGAAACAAAATGTTAGCAAAAAAAAGGCTTAAACCTGTCGCGTGGCCACGGACAGCTGGCGTAAGCCAAAACGGTTGAGTCCGGCCCGGGTGATTAGTCCGACCCGCGGGTTTAAAAACACCATGTTAGCAAAAAGAAAAAAGAAAAAAGAAGGTCTCCTTAAATGAAGCCTTTTGTGAGATGTACGTATCGTTTTGAACGTGATATTAATGGGATTGCTCCTACTCACCTCTTTCTTTGATAATTTTAGAGAACCAATGAAACAATAAGAAGGTCTCCTACCAAGTCCCTCTTGGTTCAATGGTAAAATAACTACTCATAAGGCTTTGAGTCCAAGAGGTCTTGGGATCCATTCCTGCCGAAGGCAGGATTGATAAGATTTCAGCTTGAATTAGCAAATAAAAAATAAAAAATAAGAAGGTCTTCTTAGATGAAGACTTTTGTGAGATGTACGCATCGTTTTGAACGTGATATTAATGGGATTGCTCCTTTTGATGCTAATCAAACTATAACGAAGTTATTGGACTCCTAATCATCTCTTTCTTCGATAATGTTAGAGAATCAATGAAAACAATAAGGTCTCCCTAAATGAAAATTAGTGTGAGATGTAAATATAGTTTTGAACGCGATAGTCATGGGTTTCTCCTTTTGACGCTAATCAAACTAGAACAAAGTAATACAACTCTCAATCACTCTTTCTTTGTAAATTTGAAGCAACCAATAAAACAATATGAAGGTCTCCCTTTTTAGAAAAAAAATATGAAGGTCTCCCTAAATGAAGACTTGTGTGAGATCTACACATCTATTTGCACGCGATAAAGATGGAATTGCTTCTTTTGATGCCAATTTCAACTAGAACGAGGTAATAAGACTCATAATCACCTATATTTTGATAATTTGAGAGAACTAATGAAATAGTAAAAAGGTTTCCCTAAATCTTGCGTGAGATGTACGGATCGTTTTGAAGGCACTAGTGATAGGATTACGCTCCTTTTGATGCTAATCAATGTAGAACGAAGTCATAGGACTCATAATCACTTCTGTCTTTGATAATTTGAGAGAACCAATGAAACAATAAGAAGATCTCCCTAAATCAAGACTCGTGTGAGGTGTACGCATCTTTTTAACGCGATAGTCATGGGATTGCTTATTTTGTTGCTAATCAAATTAGAACGAAGTTATAGGACTCCTAATCACCTCTTTCTTCGACAATTTTAGAGAACCAATGAAACAATAAGAAGGTCTCCTTAAATGAAAACTTTTGTAAGATGCACGCATCGTTTTAAACGCTATAGTGATGGAATTGCTCCTTTTGATGTTAATTTCAACTAGAACGAAGTAATAAGATTCATAATCACCTATATTTTAACAATTTTAGGAAACCAATGAAACAATAAGATGGTCTGCCTAAATTAAGACTTGTGTGAGATGTACATATGGTTTTAAAAGCGATAGTCATGTGTTTCTCCATTTGACGCTAATCAAACCAGAACGAAGTAATACAAATCTTAATCACCTCTTTGTTTGTAAATTTGAAAAAACCAATGAAACAATATGAAGGTCTCCATAAATGAGGACTTGTGTGAGATCTATGCTTCGTTTTCCACGCGATAGTGATGGGATTGATCCATTATATGCTAATTTCAACTAGAACAAAGTAATAGGACTCATAATCACATATATTTTGACAATTTTTGAGAACTAGTGAAACAATAAGAAGGTCTCCCTAAATGAAGATTTTTGTGACATGTACAGGTTATTTTGAAGGCACTAGTGATAGGATTGCTCCTTTTGATGCTAATCAAACTAGAACGAAGTCATAGGACTCGTAATCACTTCTTTCTTTGATAATTTTAGAGAACTAATGAAATAATAAAAAGGTCTCCTTAAATCAAGACTTGTGTGAGGTGTACGCATCGTTTTTAACGCGATAGTCATGAGATTGTTGATTTTGATACTAATCAAGTTAGAATGAAGTAATAGGACTCCTAATCACCTTTTTCTTTAACAATTTTAGAGAATCAATGAAACAATAAGAATGTCTTTTTAAATGAAGACTTGTATGAGATGTACGCATCGTTTTGAACGTGATATTAATGGAATTGCTCCTTTTGATGCTAATCAGACTAGAACGAAGTTATAGGACTCCTAATCACCTCTTTCTTTGACAATTTTAGAGATCCAATGAAATAATAAGAAGGTTTTTCAAAATGTACGTATGATTTTAAACGCGATAGTCATGGTTTTCTCCTTTTGACGCTAATCAAACTATAACGAAGTAATACAACTCTTAATCACCTCTTTCTTTGTGAATTTGAAACAACCAATGAAACAATACGAAGGTCTCCCTAAATGAGGACTAGTGTGAGATCTACGCATCGTTTTGGACGCGATAGTGATGGGATTGCTTCATTTTATGCTAATTTAACCTAGAACGAAGTAATAGGACTCATAATCATCTATATTTTGACAATTTGAGAAAACTAATTAAACAACAAGAAAGGCTTCCTAAATAAAGACTTGTGGGAGATGTACGGATCGTTTTGAAGGCACTTGTGATAAGATTGCTCCTTTTGCTGCTAATCAAACAAGAACGAAGTCATAGGACTCATAATCACCTCTTTCTTTGATAATTTTAGAGAACCAATGAAATAATAAGAAGGTCTCCCTAAATCAAGAGTTGTGTGAGGTGTACACATCGTTTTTAACGCGATAGTCATGGGATTGCTCATTTTGATGCTAATCAAATTAGAACGAAGTAATAGGACTCCTAATCACCTTTTTCTTTGACAATTTTAGAGAACCAATGAAACAATAAGAAGGTCTCCTTAAATGAAGACTTGTGTGAGATGTACGCATCGTTTTGAACGAGATAGTAATGGGATTGATCCATTTGATGCTAATCAAACTAGAACGAAGTTATAGGACTCCTAAAATCACCTCTTTCTTTCACAATTTTAGAAATCAATGAAACAATATGAAGGTCTCCCTAAATGAAGACTTGTGTGAGATGTACGCATGGTTTTGAACGCGATAGTCATGGGTTTCTCCTTTTGACGCTAATCATACTAGAACGAAGTAATACAACTCTTAATAACCTCTTTCTTTGTAAATATGAAACAACCAATGAAACAATATGAAGGTCTCCCTAAATAAAGACTTGTGTGAGATCTACTCATCATTTTGGACGCGATATTGATGGGATTGCTTGATTTTATGCTAATTTCAACTAGAACGAAGTAATAGGACTCATAATCACCTATATTTTGACAATTTGAGAAAACTAATTAAACAATAAGAAAGGCATCCTTTGTGTGAGATGTACGGATCGTTTTGAAGGCACTTGTGATAAGATTGCTCCTTTTGCTTCTAATCAAACTAGAACGAAGTCATAGGACTCATAATCACCTCTTTCTTTGATTATTTGAGAGAACCAATAAAACAATAAGAAGGTCTCCCTAAATCAAGACTTGTGTGAGGTGTACACATCGTTTTTAACGCGATAGTCATGGGATTGCTCATTTTGATGCTAATCAAATTAGAACAAAGTAATAGCACTCCTAATCAACTTTTTTTTGACAATTTTAGAGAACCAATGAAATAATAAGTAGGCCTCCTTAAATTAAGACTTATATACGCATCGTTTTGAACGATATAGTAATGGGATTGCTCCTTTTGATGCTAATCAAACTAGAACCAAGTTATAGGACTTCTAATCACCTCTTTCTTTGACAATTTTAGAAACCAATGAAACAATAAGAAGGTCCCCTAAATGAAGACTTGTGTGAGATGTACGCATGGTTTTGAACGCAATAGTCATGGGTTTCTCCTTTTGACGCTAACATACTAGAACGAAGTAATACAACACTTAATCACCTCTTTCTTTGTAAATTTGAAACAACAATTGAAACAATATGAAGGTCTCCCTAAATAAAGACTTGTGTGAGATATACGCATCGTTTTGGACGCGATAGTGATGGAATGCTCTATTTGATGCTATTTTCAACTAGAACGAAGTAATAAGACTCATAAGCACCTATATTTTGACAATTTGAGAGAACTAATGAAACAATAAAAAAGGCTCCCTAAATGAAGACTTATATGAGATGTACGGATCGTTTTAAAGGCACTAGTGATACGATTGCTCCTTTTAATGCTAATCAAACTAGAACGAAGTTATAGGACTCATAATCACCTCTTTCTTTGATAATTTGAGAGAACCAATGAAACAATAAGAAGGTCTCCCTAAATCAAGACTTGTGCGAGGTGTACGCATCGTTTTTAATGCGATAGTCATGGGATTGCTTATTTTGATGCAAATCAAATTATAACGAAGTAATAGGAACCCTAATCACCTCTTTCTTTGACAATTTTTGAGAACTAACGAAAAATAAGGTCTCCTTGAATGAAGACTTGTGTGAGATGTACTCATCGTTTTGAACGTGATAGTACTATGATTGCTCCCTTTTATGCTAATCAAGCTAGAACGAAGTTATAGGACTCATAATCACATCTTTCTCTGACAATTTTAGTGATCCAATGAAACAATAAGAAGGTCTCCCTAAATGAAGACTTGTGTGAGATGTACGCATGGTTTTGAACACGATAGTCATGGGTTTCTCCTTTTGACGCTAATCAAACTAGAACGAAGTAATACAACTCTTAATCACCTCTTTCGTACTAAATTTGAAACAACAAATGAAATAATATGAAGGTCTCCCTAAATGAAGACTTGTGTGAGATCTACGCATCGTTTTGAATGCGATAGTGGTGGAATTGCTCTTTTTGATGCCAATTTCAACTAGAATGAGGTAATAAGACTCATAATCACCTATATTTTGACAATTTAAGAGAACTAATGAAACAGTAAAAAGGTTTCCCTAAATGAAGACTTGTATAATATGTACGGATCGTTTTGAAGGTACTAGTGATAGGATTGCGTTGTTTTTGATGCTAATCAAACTAGAACGAAGTCATAGAACTCATAATCACCTCTTTCTTTGATAATTTGAAAGAACCAATGAAACACTAAAAAGGTCTCCCTAAATCAAGGCTTGTGTGACGTGTGCGCATCCTTTTTAACGCGATAGTCATAGGATTGCTCATTTTGATGCTAATCAAATTAGAACGAAGTAATAGGACTCCTAATCACCTATTTCTTTAACAATTTTAGAGAACCAATGAAATAATTAGAAGGTCTCCTTATCCACAGCAGTTGGCGCAGCGGTAAGGAACGGCCTGGGGTGAGCTGTAAACCCGAACATCTTGGGATCGATCGCCGCTAACAACAATTATGACGCAGGGTTAAACCTGTCACGTGGTCACGGACAGCTGGCGTAAGCCAATGCGCAAGCCAAAACGGTTGAGTCCGGCCAGGGTGATTATTCCAACCCGCGAGTTAGGAAACACCAGGTTAGCAAAAAAAAAGAAAAAAAGAAGAAGGTCTCCTTAAATGAAGACTTTTGTGAGATGTACGCATCGTTTTGAACGTGATATTAATGGGATTGCTCCTTTTGATGCTAATCAAACTAGAACAAAGTTATAGGACTCCTAATCACCTCTTTCTTTGACAATTTTAGAGAACCAATAAAACAATAAGAAGGTCTCCATAAATGAAGACTTTTGTGAGATGTACGCATCGTTTTGAACGTGATATTAATGGAATTGCTCCTTTTGATGCTAATCAAACTAGAACAAAGTTATTGGACTCCTAATCACCATTTTCTTTGACAATTTTGGAGAACCAATGAAACAGTAAGGTCTCCCTAAATGAAAATTTGGGTGAGATGTAAGCATGGTTTTGAACGCGATAGTCATGGGTTTCTCCTTTTGACACTAATCAAACTAGAACGAAGTAATACAACTCTTAATCACTCTTTCTTTGTAAATTTGAAACAACCAATGAAACAATATGAAGGTCTCCCTTTTTAGCAAAAAAATATGAAGGTCTCCCTAAATGAAGACTTGTGTGAGATCTACACATCGTTTTGCACTCGATAAAGATGGAATTGCTCCTTTTGATGCCAATTTCAACTAGAGCGAGGTAATAAGACTCATAATCACCTATATTTGACAATTTGAGAGAACTAATGAAATAGTATAAACGTTACCCTAAATCTTGTGTGAGATGTACGGATCGTTTTAAAGGCACTAGTGATAGGATTGCGCTCTTTTTGATGTTAATCAATCTGGAAAGAAGTCATAGGACTCATAATCACTTCTTTCTTTGATAATTTGAGAGAACCAATGAAACTGTGACACCCCCAAATCCGGGTACTTCAATTTTCACGGGACTTGGTGTTCACTATACAAATATCATCTATCTATCTACCCATAATAAATGCAAATCATGCAATAGATAGAAATAAACCCTCCCCTTATGGGGTTACAACATCCGAATAATAAATACAATCCCAGGTCATACTAACCTTAAATATCTGTGCGGAACATAAACAAATAAATAAGTCTTACACAACTTTAACATAAGTCTGAAACATAAACATATAAGAATAAACAACAAGTATTCATCACTTGTTGACCTTGCCCTTGCCTTTGCTAGTAGAAGGCTCGTCGGACCTTTCGTTCTTCACTGCAATATTATTATTACGCAAGAGTGAGCACAATTGCCCACAAGTATATTATATGACAACAACATAATAACATGCGAGTGAGTCAAAGACATCTGAATAAAGAAACTCAACTTTTGACTCGAGGATAAATAATAGGAATCAAAAGAACATCTGAGGGTCATAAGACCTTGAACTATGTCCTAGGTTATAAAGTGTTTATACTTTAAACCTTTAACAGTCATAAGACTATGGACTCTACTTCTCGTACTTAGGGGGATCAGCCCTTAGTACCATACTGTGCACAATATCTCAACGCTAAAGCGTAAATAATCCCCTTTACAGGGTTGTTCATCTCAGTTTTGATATCAGAGTCCGCACCAAAGGAAGTTTGGTTTAGATAAGCTAAATAAGTATTCTAGAATTTGAAACGTTCATCAACTATGGACTAGTCGAATCAATAAGGGTTCACTAGTCCTATAAGATTCAACAATAACATCGATATTCAATTTGAACAATAAATCTCAAGACTATACAATTGAATAAGTATTGTATAACTGAAATAATACTTAAAGGAATAACAATATCTCATATGAAAATCTTAACTTGAATAAACAAGGATAAGAACTTGCTCGATGTAAAAGTAAGGTTTGAGTTTAGGAAACTTGCAAAATATTAGACAAGCTTAAGGATAAAAAACTTGCCTCTTGCACAAGCTACAAATATAATTACCATTCACTTCCTCAACGTCCTACACATTACATTATGTATACGACGTGGATTAGTTTTCATAACTACAATGTTTAACTGTTGAACTATTCACTTAAGTACGACTTACAACTTGGTTTATAATATTACTCAATGGCTAACCACATAACATGAATGTAAACTCACAACATGCATATCACACATGTATAGCCCTTTAAACAATCATAATCAAGTTTTACAATTACGATATCCAAGTTCGCAGTTAGTTTGTTAACTTGAACCTTCACATTATCTTATACATGTCAATAACTTAATTTATTAATCATGAACTTTAAATCATATAATATTAATGTATGTAACTTAAAACAACATCTTTTATTATCGAGAACACTACACTTGTGTGCATGCATGTCCGAAGTCCTCCGATTGCCTCCGAATACGTATCAGTCACAAAGATGGCCATTTTTACCCATTTTAACGATTTTAAAATGAAAAACTTAAAGAATGAAAGTTGTAGGTCTACTCGTTATCTTTCCGAATCAACTTGAATCGCCTTAATCGGAGTTCGTATGAAAAAATTATGCTTATTTTACTACAGGAGGTCAAAACAGTCTCGGAAACCCAAAAAAAGGCTCCCGGACAGCCCTTATACCCGCTAGGGCGGGTCCTAATGCCCATGAACACCCGCTGGGGCGGGTCCCCCTGCTGGTGCACTCCCTGGTTCGCGATGAACACACAGAGTAGCCCAAATAAATCCAAATTAAACTAACGTAATGAATTATAAGGCTACCCATAATGTAAAAACTCCACAGAAACATTATATAACATTTCTAGCATGATCTTAGCATTTTAAATCACGTATTTACACAATCCAAGGAATCTATTTTCACTGTTTTCAATATTTTGTAATGTTTTGAAGGAAAACAAGAAATTCAACGTTACGGATTCGTTATAACACCGAATCCGTTCGTTTAACTTCCATTTTGTTCGTTTAAACGTACATAATTACATGCAAATATCAATTTAAGTTAAATAAACGTATAAGGCGTGTAAAATTTGTACGTAAGGGCCATATGGGCCATATGTACAATTTCTACACTCTGTAACTTTTGAAAATCCAATTATCAACAAAATTCCATGGTGTGATCACTGAAAGTTATGCATATATGGCATATAATATGTTATAAACATATATGAACACACATATAGCCATATAATGAACAAATTGTTGGGTTTGTACGAAATCGTGATGCAATCAAATTGTAAAAATTAGCGGAAGCATGGTATATCAAAGTTTAAAAAAATTTCTACAAAACCATTACCCGGATCATCCTTTATGCAAATTATTAATTTAAAACGATAAATAAGAAGTTATGGAATCATACCCTTGTAGAACG
Organism: Panax stipuleanatus; assembly: GCA_020205555.1. Classification (NCBI taxonomy): domain Eukaryota; kingdom Viridiplantae; phylum Streptophyta; class Magnoliopsida; order Apiales; family Araliaceae; genus Panax; species Panax stipuleanatus. Next base: position 18,176,180 of record CM035124.1, read on the forward strand.
AAGCTTCCACAGGTACTAGTTCAACTCCTTGTTCTTCGTGATCTCCTTGAATTTCCGGGTTAGATTCCTTCCTTTGATCAACGTTAGCCACCCAAGTGTTTGGCCTCTAGAGGTGATCCACCAAGGAAGATGAATTATCAAGAAGGAGGGTGGTTGGCTTAGTTTTCTATCCTCTATAGAAAAGGAGTACTCTCTAACAATTGGAATTGCATCAAGTAATATCTATTATAAGAATCCTCTTATATAGATATTGGTCAACCCTTCTAATCCTATTAGACATGGGATTTCTTTTAATTAATTAAACTCCTTTAATTAATTTAGGCTTCCCACCACATGGGAAATAATTAATTAAATTCATTTAATTAATTTGTCTCCTAATCTTATTAGGAATAAATGAGAGTACTAATATTAAATTAATTACTAAACTCCTTTAGAAATTAAAATAATAATAATTATAATAATATTAATAAGACTCCTCTTATTAATTTATATTTAATATTTCTAAAATATTAAATAATAAATATTAAGCTATTTAATTTATTCTATCACCATAGATTAAATTAATTTCACTTAATGCATTATTACGATTATGCCATTACCTTCTTAAATAATTATTCTTCCTTTTATGGTGTGACCCTTTAGGTTCTCCATATTAAACGGGTTGTGAATAAATCAATTAAAACAATTTTAATCTTATTTAAATAAATAAATTAAACTAATAATCTATTTAAATAAATAATATTTATTCTACAATAGGGATAAGCCTCCCTAGCGATCAACGACTTTCCAGATAATATAGATTTCAACATTAATCATAAAAGAACCTGTGAGTTAATAGTTACCATACAATTCAATCCTTCCACCATACAATGTCCCAATTAAATATAAGACATGGATTTACTGTCAAGTCTTATTTTATTTAATTATATGTATTTCGATTAGAAAATGCACAACTCCAAATAATGCAAATTAAAAACTCCTTTCTAATTTCATTTCACCTTGGCCAAGGATTCCTGGGTTGTCATTTAACGAATCACATAGGACATATCTCCTCTTTTACTAGAGGTGGTAGATTCTTTCTTGATCATTCATTATCTCCATATGTAACTCATTATACCCAAGCATACCCTATATATGCCTTAAAAGGTCTTAAGGAATAAGTCAAAGTATAATTTGTTACATACAAGATACTATGATGATCTCAAGTCCAAGGATCACTTGTACTACTATCACATTAGGAATTCCTATTGACATGCGAGTAAAACTCCATTAGGTATTCCATAGCGAATCACGTTCAGTGAACTTATTCTCCAATAAGCACCTACATACTTGCTTTAGTGTCTCCACACAAATGATCATGAGATCAATCATCCTCATCTAATGAGCAAGCAACATATGTACCAATCTATCCGGATTTACTAATCCCCTTTTTAGTAATCCCACGATTGGGAACTATTTAAGTTTTAAAACTTTCTAAGAATTTAGATCTCATTAGCATGATCATCATCATAATTCTAAAAGCATTGCTTAAAACTATGGGTTATTTACATATTATAAAAACAGCAATCATGTAGATAATTAAATGCCTTTAATAAATGAATATTTCATTAATAAATAAATAAGATTGTTTACAAAGTACGTGCTTTATCATCATACATGATTGGCTTGTATGCACACTACTATCAATCTCCCACTTGCACTAAAGCCAATCGCCATGGTATCTCATACCCATCTTCTCTAAGTGACGATCAAACTGTTGTTATGTTAAAGCTTTAGTAAATGGATCTGCAATGTTGTCTTTAGAGTCTACACGCTCCAAGGTGACGTCTCATCTTTCAATGATCTCCCTGATCAAATGAAATCGCTGCAACACGTGTTTAGATTTCTGATGAGACCTCGGTTCCTTAGCCTGTGCAACTGCTCCTGTGTTGTCACAGTAAATGGGAACTGCTTCTCCAATGCTAGGAACCACACCAAGTTCAGTTATGAACTTCTACATCCAAACAGCTTCCTTTGCAGCTTCACTTGCAGCTATATACTCTGCCTCTGTCACTGAATCAGCAACTGTTTGCTGTTTGGAACTCTTCCAACTCACTGCGCCTCCGTTCAAGGTAAAAACATACCCCGAAACAGATTTACTGTCATCTTGGTCCGTTTGAAAACTTGAGTCTGTGAAGCCCTCGAGTTTTAATTCAGACCCACCGTAGACAAGAAAAATATCCTTAGTCCTTCAGCTATATATTCTGCCTCTGTCATTGAATCAGCTACTGTTTGCTGCTTGGAACACTTCCAACTCACTGCGCCTCCGTTCAAGGTAAACACATACCCTGAAATAAATTTACTGTCATCTTGGTTTGTTTGAAAACTTGAGTCTGTGAATCCCTCGAGTTTTAATTTAGACCCACCGTAGACAAGAAAAATATCTTTAGTCCTTCTCAAGTACTTTAGGATATTCTTCACTGCCTTCCAGTGCTCTTCTCCAGGATTCGACTGGTATCTGCTCGTTACACTAAGTGCATGAGCAACATCCGATCAAGTACATATCATACCGTACATGATAGATCCTATTGCAGAAGTATAAGGGATCTTACTCATACAGTCTCTCTCCTCAGGTGTCTTTGGGGCCTGTTTCTTGGAGAGATGTATTCCATGGCTCATCGGCATGAGACCTCTTTTGGAATCTTCCATGCTAAATCTCTTTAGCATTACATCAATGTACGTTCCTTGGGATAAACCAAGCATCCTTTTAGATCTATCTCTATAGATTTTTATCCCCAAAATATAGGATGCTTCTCCCAAGTCCTTCATGGAGAAGTGTTTAGATAACCAGATTTTAATTGATTGTAGCATAGGAATGTCATTCCCTATCAGTAATATATCATCAACATATAATACAAGGAATGAAACTGCGCTCCCACTAACCTTCTTGTACACACATGGTTCATCGTCGTTTTTGATAAAATAAAACTTATTGATTGTCTCATCAAAACGAATGTTCCATCTACGAGAAGCTTGCTTCAATCCATAAATGGATCGTTGCAGCTTACAGACTTGATTTATTCCAACCTTTGAAACAAATCCCTCTGGCTGTGTCATATACACATCCTCCTCAAGTTTCCCATTGAGGAAGGCCGTTTTCACGTCCATCTGCCAGATCTCATAGTCGTTATAAGCTGCAATCGCAAGCAAAATCCGAATGGACTTGAGCATATCTACTGGTGAAAAGGTTTCATCATAATCAACTCCTTGTCTTTGTTTGAAACCTTTTGCAACCAGTCGGGCCTTATAGGTCTCCACCTTGCCGTCCGCTCCAGTCTTTCTTTTAAAGACCCATTTACACCCAATAGGCTTAATGCCTTCAGGTGGTGAAACCAAAGTCCATACTTTGTTTTCATACATAGAGTCCATTTCGGATTTCATGGCTTCAAGCCATTTCCCTGAGTCTTTATTACTCATAGCCTGTTCGTAATTCAATGGATCATCATCATTCATGATGCGTACCTCATCGTCATCCTCTATAACGAATCCATACCTCTCAGGTATCTTCGGTACTCTTCCAGATTTACGAACAGGGTGTGGTATAGTAGGTTCTTCTACTTGGTCTGGTACCTGATTTTGATCCGTGGTAATTTGTGGTTCTTGAACTTTTTTAAGATATATCTTACTCCCACTGACCCCTTCATGGATAAACTCCTTTTCCAAGAAGGCAGCATGTTTCGCAACAAACACCTTTTGATCAGTTGGATGATAGAAATAATACCCTACAGTTTCTTTAGGGAATCCCACAAATCTACACTTTTCGGATTTAGTTTGTAGCTTATCATGTTCAAACTTTTTGACAGAAGCTGGACAACCCCAAGTCTTAACATGCTTAAGATTTGGTTTCCTCCCTTTCCACATCTCATATGGAGTCTTCGGGGCGGATTTGGTAGGTACCTTGTTAAGTAGGTATGCAGCCGTTTCTAGGGCATATCCCCAGAAGGAAATTGGAAGGTCGGTAAAACTCATCATGGATCGAACCATGTCTAACAGTGTTCGATTTCTCCTTTCAGATACTCCATTTAACTGTGGTGTACCTGGAGGAGTCCATTGTGAGATTATACCATTTTCTTTGAGACAATTAAGAAACTCACCGCTTAAGTATTCTCCACCTCGATCTGATCGAAGTATCTTTATACTCTTGCCCGTTTGTTTCTCTACTTCACTTCTGAACTCTTTGAACTTTTCAAATGATTCTGACTTGTATTTCATTAAATACACATATCCAAATCTTGAGTGATCATCAGTGAAAGTAATAAAATAAGAATACCCACCCCGTGCACTTGTTGTCATAAGCCCACAAACGTCTGTGTGAATCAATGCCAACAACTCTGTAACTCTTTCTCCTTTTCCACTAAAAGGAGATTTAGTCATTTTACCCATGAGACAAGATTCACAAGTTGGATATGATTCATAATCGGATAGCTCGAGAAGCCCATCTTTATGCAACTTGGATAATCTTGTTTCATTGATATGACCGAGTCTACAGTGCCACATGTAAGTATAATTAATATCATCTATTTTCCTTTTCTTAGTTTGTTCAATTTGAAAAATATTTTCTTGTAAGTCAAGTGTATAAAGTCCATTTCGCAAATTTCCAATACCATATAAAACATCGTCTTTATAAATAGAACAACTATTGTTCTTTATAACAACGTTAAATCCTTCCATATCCAATACAGAAATTGAAATAATGTTTTTAATAATATTCGGAACATAATAACAATTATTAAGAAAAATGGACTTGCCCGAAGGCATTACTAAACAATAAGTCCCTACAGCTAATGCATCAACCTTTGCTCCATTCCCCACTCGTAGGATGACCTCATCATTGCTCAGCTTTCTATTTCTGACCAGTCCCTTCACATTATTACATATGTGAGAACCACAGCCGGTATCCAATACCCAAGTAGAATTTTGACTTTCTGAAAAATTAATTTCAATCATGAACAAACCTTGATTGGAAGTCGAAGCTTCTCCAAGCTTCTTCTTTGCCAGAAACTTCTTGCAGTTCCTCTTCCAATGACCCGGCTCGTTGCAATGAAAACACATTCCTTTGCTAGCTGGATCAGATTTCTTTTATTCTTTTATGTTCACTTTGCCCTTGGTTATCCGAGATCGGAAGAGCTCCTTAGATATCATAATCTAGCAGTCCTACTTTGTTCACCATACAACTCCTTGAGGTGAATCAACATAGTAAGAGCATCCATATTTTCGTGCTGACGCTGAAGCTCGTTATTCATGGATGCGAGCATGATGCATTGAGCCACAGATGCATCATCTTGCCACTTTACAATGGTGGCAATCTCTTCCTCAGAGACTGTTTCTGGAACAGTTCCAGGGACAGGTGAGTTTAGGACATAAGAAATCTTTTCAGCAGTGAGAACTATTCTCAGATTTCTTAGCCAGTCCGTATAATTCGGCCCGGTAAGCTTATTAGCATCAAGTATGCTTCGCAGTGAAATTAGTGATTTTGACATTTTTAAAATTCTGCATGTGAAAAATAACATTTTAGCAAACATTAATTTTATTAATTTTGCATACCAAAATAAATTTAGGTCTTTATTTTAAATTGGTATCTCCCACTATTTTCATCAAACTATATTACCCTCACTTATATAGTTCGGCAACATTTAATTAAAGATTTGCTAGTGAGAATAAGGATCCCATTTCAAATGTATATAACCTTGTGGATAGCACAACAAGCGATATACAAATAAATAGGTAGACAACTCTTGTCAATTACATCACTATATAACTCCTTTTATTTTGCCTCTTAAATCATAATGGTCAAGTGTGTGCACATCCGAACTAAAACGATTTAAGTTAAGTCCAGCCTAGCACTTCTATAAATTCAAAAAAGAAAAATGTTCGTCCTTATGGATAGCACAACAAGACTAGATCGTTCAATTTTCTTGATAAGCATCAAATGTGATTAATTAACATCTTAAATATGCAATACTCGCCTTGTGGATAGCACAACAAGCTCATATTAAATATTTAATACTCTATTAATTTATCATGCTAGAAGGCGACGTTCGATATTCCAAATATCATTTGAACGCTTCGGACTTAATATTATTTCTTTGAGGGATTTGTTATTATTTGTCTCATCTTGTTTAGCGTGCATGCACATATATATATAAAATACGCGTCATTTTATTAAACATGCGAAGCATGTTTGCATAAAATATAATATATATAATATTTAGCATGCAATATAGAATACTATATTCTACCCAGATTGATTATGGACTTTTATTCTAGTTTGGTTCACTAGAGCCACCAAGTGAACCAAAAGGTCAAACCTAGGAGTGAAAGAATTTAAATTTAAATATAACTATTACATTTAAACCCGGGCTCCATACAAACGGGTCTTCACGCGCTCCTTGCTCCTTGGTCTCCAATTTTTCAAGATAATTCTAACTATTTCTATTACATTAAACTATTTAATTAAAATAGAAACCTTGATCAGCAGTCAAGGGGAAGTATATAGGAGGGAGATAGAATTTTACATCACGAAAAAAAAATTTAGAGAAGACGAGGTACATAGACCTCATTTAATAAAACCCATTCATTCAAGCATTCAATTAAAATAAAATCCAATCACATTGGTCAAATAGTTCATAATCAATCCCCATTTATTATTATACATATCACCATATATATCAATAAATAAATATTCATCTCATGAATTAAAACATTCCATATATATATAAGTATCATTTAATGGGCAATTTTAAATTGCATGAAATCCAATTTCAAGATTAAAATAAACTCTTTATTTTAATTATAAAATTATTTAGAATATAATATATAAATATATCATAATTTTTTTTTAAAAAAGAAGTCACCTTCTTTTATTAAAAGAGTCCTGCAGGTTTATTAAAAGAGTCCTTTCCTGATGGGTCACATTCTTTTTGGAGTAAGAAAGATCTTTTCTTTGTAGAATTCAAGATTACCACCCAAAAAAAAATTGTGATTCGTCCCAAAAAAAAAAGGTCATTTTTTTTTCTTAAAAAATAATAATTTTATACAATAAAATTATGCCCAATAAATTATTTTAAATATATACCCATATGTATATGAAATCAAAATAAATTAATAATTGCATAAAGCTTTGGCTCTGATACCACTGTTGGGTTTGTACGAAATCGTGATGCAATCAAATTGTAAAAATTAGCGGAAGCATGGTATATCAAAGTTTAAAAAAATTTCTACAAAACCATTACCCGGATCATCCTTTATGCAAATTATTAATTTAAAACGATAAATAAGAAGTTATGGAATCATACCCTTGTAGAACGAAGCTTCCACAGGTACTAGTTCAACTCCTTGTTCTTCGTGATCTCCTTGAATTTCCGGGTTAGATTCCTTCCTTTGATCAACGTTAGCCACCCAAGTGTTTGGCCTCTAGAGGTGATCCACCAAGGAAAATGAATTATCAAGAAGGAGGGTGGTTGACTTAGTTTTCTATCCTCTATAGAAAAGGATTACTCTCTAACAATTGAAATTGCATCAAGTAATATCTATTATAAGAATCCTCTTATATAGATATTGGTCAACCCTTCTAATCCTATTAGACATGGGATTTCTTTTAATTAATTAAACTCCTTTAATTAATTTAGGCTTCCCACCACATGGGAAATAATTAATTAAATTCATTTAATTAATTTGTCTCCTAATCTTATTAGGAATAAATGAGAGTACTAATATTAAATTAATTACTAAACTCCTTTAGAAATTAAAATAATAATAATTATATAATATTAATAAGACTCCTCTTATTAATTTATATTTAATATTTCTAAAATATTAAAAAATAAATATTAAGCTATTTAATTTATTCTATCACCATATATTAAATTAATTTCACTTAATGCATTATTACGATTATGCCATTACCTTCTTAAATAATTATTCTTCCTTTTATGGTGTGACCCTTTAGGTTCTCCATATTAAACCGGTTGTGAATAAATCAATTAAAACAATTTTAATCTTATTTAAATAAATAAATTAAACTAATAATCTATTTAAATAAATAATATTTATTCTACAATAGGGATAAGCCTCCCTAGCGATCAACGACTTTCCAGATAATATAGATTTCAACATTAATCATAAAAGAACCTGTGAGTTAATAGTTATCATACAATTCAATCCTTCCACCATACAATGTCCCAATTAAATATAAGACATGGATTTACTGTCAAGTCTTATTTTATTTAATTATATGTATTTCGATTAGAAAATGCACAACTCCAAATAATGCAAATTAAAAACTCCTTTCTAATTTCATTTCACCTTGGCCAAGGATTCCTGGGTTGTCATTTAACGAATCACATAGGACATATCTCCTCTTTTACTAGAGGTGGTAGATTCTTTATTGATCATTCATTATCTCCATATGTAACTCATTATACCCAAGCATACCCTATATATGCCTTAAAAGGTCTTAAGGAATAAGTCAAAGTATAATTTGTTACATACAAGATACTATGATGATCTCAAGTCCAAGGATCACTTGTACTACTATCACATTAGGAATTCCTATTGATATGCGAGTAAAACTCCATTAGGTATTCCATAGCGAATCACGTTCAGTGAACTTATTCTCCAATAAGCACCTACATACTTGCTTTAGTGTCTCCACACAAATGATCATGAGATCAATCATCCTCATCTAATGAGCAAGCAACATATGTACCAATCTATCCGAATTTACTAATCCCCTTTTTAGTAATCCCACGATTGGGAACTATTTAAGTTTTAAAACTTTCTAAGAATTTAGATCTCATTAGCATGATCATCATCATGATTCTAAAAGCATTGCTTAAAACTATGGGTTATTTACATATTATAAAAACAGCAATCATGTAGATAATTAAATGCCTTTAATAAATGAATATTTCATTAATAAATAAATAAGATTGTTTACAAAGTACGTGCTTTATCATCATACATGAGTGGCTTGTATGCACACTACTATCACAACTATCAATTTTCCCATTCACAGAGAATTTTTAAAGCACGTAAATGGAAAAACTCTATAAATTTTGAAAACCCAATTAAGGCCTAATTACATGAATTCGATTATTTTAATTCATTCATATCAAATACAAAACATGTTATAATGATATAATAACACATATATAAGCATATAATTAAAAATTGCTAATTTTTTTCCCATACACAGGGAACTCAGAATATATGTTCATGAAGGAAACATTGTACGTGAAATAAAACTGGGACAAAGGAATTACCCCTTGCAAACTCTATGAAGATGATATGGAATCTAATTCCATTCTCTCAATTCTCTCTGTGTATTTCTCTCTACGTTTCTCTCTGAAATGTGAATATCAATATAGAACTGATATGATATGTATATAAGGTATAATATAATATGTATATACGTAATATACGAAGTGGGTAGAGTGAGTGGTCAGTTGGTCCCTTAGTGGGTTAACTGGCTAACTCCCCCTAGGGCCGTGTTTGGCTTGTCCCTTATTCCTCCTTTCCCATTAATTTAATTACTTCTTATTATATAGTTAATTAATGTCACATCCAATTTAATCAAATAATGTTATTTAAATCAATTAAATTAAATGGCATAAATTCACATTAAATCACATAGTCACATAATTAAAATTCTCATTCATTAATTATGCCAAATCATTAAATCTCTAATTAATTATTTAAATTAATTAGAATAATATTATGCTTATTAATTAATATATTAATCAAATAAGCTCAATTAAATACATACTTTGAATATGAAAATTCACCACATTAATTTAACTAATGTGACACATATAATTAAATTAATCTACCACAATTTCATCAATTAATTATTTAACTCAATAATTAAATCATCGAAAAATATTTATTTAATTTAATAAATATTCAAATTAAATTACAAAAATCTTGTTCGTCACATCTTTCCCCCCTTAAAAGGATTCTGTCCCCAAAATCACGGTTCAATTAAAAATTCGCCCCGTTACATTCTCCCCCTTTACAAAGATTCTGTCCCCAGAATCACATATACAAAAAATTAAGTAAATAAATCTGGATAATCTTCATCATATGCTCTTTGAGTTCCCACGTAGCTTCTTCAGCATTGTGGTTCCTCCAAATTACCTTAACAGAAGGTATAACTTTGTTTCTGAGGACTTGCTCTTTCCTGCCAACAATTTGAACAGGAAATTTCTTTATAGGATAAGTCATTTTCAAAATGTAGGGGTTCATATTCAATCACATGCTTGTAATCGGGTTTGTAAGGTCGTAGAACTGAAACGTGGAAAACAGTTGTGGACATTCTCGAGCGTCGGAGGTAAGGCTACCTCATACGCAACTTCTCCAATCCTTCGCGGTACCTCAAAGGGTCCAATGAACCTCGGGCTCAATTTCCCCTTCTTACCGAATCTGATCTTCCCCTTCCAGGGAGAGACTTTCAAGAACACATAGCTACCCGATTCAAGCTCAACGTTCTTACGGTGTGGATCGGCGTATTTCTTCTGTCTATCCTGAGCGGCTACCAGTCTTGTCCGGATCACTTTGACTATCCCTGTTGTCTGTTGTACCAACTCTGGACCTAGCAATTGTCTCTCGCCAACTTCATCCCAGTATAGCGGAGTTCTGCATTTTCTTCCGTACAACGCTTCGTAAGGCGGCATGCCAATACTAGCGTGGTAACTGTTGTTGTAACCGAATTCCACAAGCGGTAGTTGATCATCCCAATTTCCTTTAAAATCCATGATGCATGCTCTCAACATATCTTCCAATGTCTGGATTGTTCTTTCACTCTGCCCGTCTGTCTGAGGGTGATAAGCCGTACTCATTCTCAACTGTGTCCCCATGCATTTCTGTGGTCGTTTCCAAAAGTTTGATGTGAAACACGGATCTCTATCGGAAACTATTGACACCGGAACTCCGTGCCTCGAAACATTCTCTTTCACATATAGCCTTGCCAATTGGTCTAAGTTGAATCTAATTTTGATCGGAATGAAGTGTGCTGATTTCATCAGTCGGTCACCGATAACCCATACTGCGTCGTAGCCTTTTCTGAGTCGTCGGAAGGCCGACCATGAAATCCATCGTAATGTGTTCCCATTTCCATTCTGGGAATTCCAGGGGTTGTACCAAACCACTCAGTCTCTGATGTTCTGCTTTCACTTTCTGACAGGTTAGACACTTTGCAACATACTCAACAACATCTCGTTTCAAATTCGGCCACAAAAAGTGTTGTCGAAGAACCTGGTACATCTTGGTACTACCGGGGTGAATCGAATACCGTGAGCTATGAGCCTCGCTCAAAATGTCCTCCTTAATCTCTGGCACTGACGGTACCCACACTCTGTTCTCAAATCTCAGTAGTCCCTCATTGTCTATCTTGAATCTCGGTTCGATTCCTTCAGATATCTTTTTCTTAACCTTCTCACATTCTTCGTCCAGAAGTTGAGCTTCCTTAACTTTATCCAATAGGGTTGTACCAGCTTGCATCTGAAACAACTTCTCGTCAATCTCCATCGGATACTTCACTTCTAATTCCAACTTTTCCATTGCTGAAATTATCTCCTCCTGAGCAGTCAATATCATCAATTTCTCCCTGCCCTTCCTGCTTAAGGCATCGGCGACCACATTAGCCTTACCCGGATGGTATAAGATTTCACAGTCATAGTCCTTAATTAACTCCAGCCACCTTCTCTGACGCATATTCAAGTCCTTCTGTGTAAAAATATATTTCAGACTCTTGTGGTCTGTATATATTTCACACTTCTCCCCATAAAGATAGTGTCTCCAAATTTTCAAAGCAAATACCACTGCAGCTAACTCCAAGTCATGGGCCGGATACCCCTTCTCATAGTCTTTCAATTGTCGTGACGCATACGCAATGACCCTGCCATTTTGCTTAAGCACACAGCCAAGTCCTTTATGCGACGCGTCACTATAAATTATAAAATTTCCTGTGTCGTCTGGAAGAGATAACACAGGTGCTGAACTCAACCTCTTCTTAATCTCTTGGAAGCTTTCCTCACACTTTTCCGTCCAAATGAATTTCACCGATTTCCTAGTCAAATTCGTCATCGGAGTTGCGATCTTGAAAAAGTCCTGAATGAATCTTCTATAATAGCCCGCTAATCCAAGAAAACTCATCACTTTCGACGGTGTTTTCGGCTAATCCTAGTTCATCACAGCTTCGACTTTAGAGGGATCTACTGAAATTTCGTCCTTGTCGATCACATGTCCAAGAAATTGCACTCTTTCAATCTAGAATTCACATTTCAAAAATTTAGCGTGCAACTTCTCTCTTCTCAACGCCTCTAATGTTAACTTTAGATGTTCTACATGTTCTTCCTTGGTCTTCGAGTATACCAAAATATCGTCGATAAAGACCACCACGAATTTGTCCAAAAACGGCTTGAACACTCCATTCATTAAGCCCATGAATGCTGCAGGAGCATTCGTTAGACCAAATGACACCAGAAATTCGTAGTGACCATATCGAGCCCTAAATGCTGTCTTCGGAACATCCTCTGGCCTCACCTTTAGCTGATGATAGCCACTCCTCAAGTCTATCTTTGAAAAGTACCTTGCACCCTTCAATTGGTCAAACAGATCGCCGATCCTCGGTAATGGATATCTATTCTTAATTGTGACCTTATTCAATTCTCTGTAGTCGATGCAAAGCCACATCGTCCCGTCCTTTTTTTTCACAAACAACACTGGCGCTCCCCACGACGATACGCTCGGTTGGATGTACTTCTTGTCTAGTAACTCTTGTAGTTGTACCATTAACTCTTTCATCTCTACCGGAGCCATCCGGTACGGTGCCTTCGATATTGGGGCAGTCCCTGGCGCCAAATCGATCACGAACTCAACCTCTCTGTCTGGCGGAAGTCCTGGCAGATCATCCTGAAATACGTCTATGAAGTCCCTCACGACTGGTATATCTTCCAATTTTGGGTTTTCTTTACGACTATCGACTATGTAGGCTAAATATCCTACACAGCCTTGTCTTAACAACTTCCAGGCCTGCATCATCATCAGACAACTCGCTTGTCTAGGCAATTTACTGCCATAAAATACAACCTTTGATGGGGTCATAAGGTTGATACACTTCCTCTGGCAATCAATTACAGCCCCATAATTGACTAGCCAATCCATTCCCAGAATAACATCGAATTCCCCAAGTCTAATCGGGATAAGATCTACGTTCATAATATTACCCTTAATATCTACTCTACAGTCCTTGTGTACATACTTAACAGGGATCACTTCTCTATTCGCAATCTCTATGTTCATGGGGTATTATTCTAACTCGTCTATAGGAAGTTCTAAGTTCTTAGCAAAGTCATCGGATATAAATGAACAAGTAGCACCCGAATCAAATAGTACATAAGCATTAACTTTATTGATCGAAATGATACCTGACACCACATCGCGAGACTGCATAGCATCCTGCACTGTCATGTTGAAGGTCCTGGCAGTCGGTCGGTTGGTTGTGGTTGGTCCCGTGATAGTTAGAGCACTTCCACCGCTGTTTCCCCTATTCCCTCCTGATCCTGCCCCTCCAGATCCCTTCTTGGGACAGTCCCTTGCCAGATGGTCCTTTGAGCCGCAAGTGAAGCAAGCGCCCTTCTTTGGGTTCGGACAGTTAGGTGCTATATGGCCTTCCTGACCACAATTGTAGCATACTCGTTTTCCCTTCATACAGACCCCCAGGTGAGCTTTTCCGCAGGTCGAACAAGCTTTGATCCTCTTTTTTTGACCTCCTTGCTGATTCTCAGTTGATGAGTTATCATACACCTCCTCTTCTGATTGTTACTTCCCCCCGTGTTGCTACCACTAGCGTTGTTAACTCCTTCACCTTCACTCTTCTTCTTTTTTGAACTTGGTTATACTTTGTAACAGCGTCACTTCCGCCCTCAGCGAGAATAGCCTTCTCCAACACCCCAGCAAAAGTGTTCAATTGGAACATTGACACCTTGCTATATAACCAGGGCTTCAGGCCCTGCTCAAACCTCTTTGCCTTTCTCTGATCGGTGTGCACTTGATACGTAGCAAACCTAGCCAACTCATTGAATTTCGCCGCATATTCCGGTACGGACATATTCCCCTGTTTCAGCTCTAGGAACTGGACCTCCATTTGATTATGCGAGCTGGTCGAAAAGTACATCTCGAAGAACATCTCTTTGAACCTCTCCCAGGTAATCACACCATCACCTCCCCGAACCTTATTCGCTTGCCACCAATAGCTGGCCTCGAATTTCAGCATGAACGTTGCATAGGCGATTTTCTGGTCTTCTCTTACTCTGGCGACGTCGAAAACTTTTTCCATCTCCATGACCCAGGTTTGAGCTTCTATCGGGTTCATGGTGCCTTTAAACTCTGGCGGTCCCACCCCCTTGAAGTCCTTGAATGTTGTGTTCGGTGGAGCTTGAGGTTGGTTATTAAGTGCTCTAGCAAGTAAGTTCGCCAACTGCTGAACGGGATTAGCATTGGCGTCGTTGTTGTTGTTAGTTGACCCTTCCTGGGCCGGTCGACGGTTTGGTCTTCTCTTTGGCGGCATACTTCTGTTAAGATATATGCTTATTAGAACTTTATTCAATCTTTTAAATATTTAAGGCTTAACTAAAACATTTAGACACAATCAGTCGACACATTATCTCAAATAAACTCTGATATATTACTAAATCAAAAGTTTTAACATAATACGATAGCATCACTGCTATTTACATCAACTATCCCGAGATAAAGAATCTACAGGATTTAAAACATAAAATATTCCTCTGTTTATAAACATATTGGAATTTACATTATTAACTACCAGATAGGTTTCACAAAATCAAATGTTCCTATCACTGCCCATTAAGGCGACGAACAGCTTTGCCACGCTCTTCTTCCATAATTCGGGACATCGTCCTGCGATCTAGCATGTATGACGGTAGTCCTTCGAACTGAATTGGGTACCTCATAACCTGATCCTAGGCTTCATCAATTGCATACTGAAGTGTAGAGTACGTCTCCTCAAGCTTGGCCTTCTTCGGCCGATAGTTGTCTTCTGCGAGATCTGCTCGTCGTGATTCCCTTACCCAGGCTTCCTCTGCTATGGCTAGCCTTGCTGATTTCTCTTTTAGTTCATTCTTTAATTCCTTTATTTCCTCTAACTTCTGCTCAGTTTGGCCTTTCTCGTGAATCAAATTCCACTCTATATTTCCCAAACGTGTGTGAAGAGCCTCAACCTCTCCATCCCTAAGCTCGATAGTAGACTGTTGAGTAACCGCCCGCTCCCTCAGCTCCTGAACAGTCTCCCTCAGCTCCTGAACAGTATCACGTAACTCTATGTTATGGTTATACAGCTCGTCATACATCTCGGCACTGAAAGAGCTCGGCGGGAACTCTTCAGGGTCTTCCTCCTCCTCTTCGGCTGCCTCAGCCTGAACCTCAATCTCCTCAGGGTCTTCCTCAGAGTCCTCCTCTGAATCAGACACCGGTACATACTCCTGACCAATGACTGTGATCAAGGGTGTGGCTCTCGTTGGACTAACTGCTCCCAGACTACGTGGATATCTCGGGACTCCTCCTCTCTAGCCTCTAGGGGTACAAGGTCCCTGGACTGACTAGGTTCTCCAGCATCCGTCATCCTGACAAATAAAATTTTAAGTTTTAGTAATTACGTGATGCTAATCGATACTCGAATATATAAGTATAAGCACATAGTACATAAAGTAAGTTATTATCTTTCTTAGAACTCGATAAGAGTTATCATTACTATGTTCTCAATCTCTAAAAAGGCTACTATCCTAAGGTTTTTCCCCACCTAAGGTTCATAACCTACAGCTCTGATACAAACCTGTGACACCCCCAAATTCGGGTACTTCAATTTTCACGGGACTTGGTGTTCACACTGTACAAATATCATCTATCTATCTACCCATAATAAATGCAAATCATGCAATAGATAGAAATAAATCCTCCCCTTATGGGGTTACAACATCCAAATAATAAATACAATCCCAGGTCATACTAACCTTAAACATCTGTGCGGAACAAAAATAAATAAATAAGTCTTACACAACTTTAACATAAGTCTGAAACATAAACATATAAGAATAAACAACAAGTATTCATCACTTGTTGACGTTGCCCTTGCCTTTGCTAGTAGAAGGCTCGTCGGACCATTCGTTCTTAACTGCAATTTTATTATTATGCAAGAGTGAGCACAATTGCCCACAAGTATAATATATGACAACAATATAATAACATGCGAGTGAATCAAAGACATCTGAATAAAGAAACTCAACTTTTGACTCGAGGATAAATAACAGGAATCAAAAGAACATCTGAGTGTCATAAGACCTTGAACTATGTCCTAGGTTGTAAAGTGTTTATACTTTAAACCTTTAACAGTCATAAGACTATGGACTCTACTTCTCGTACTTAGGGGGATCAGCCCTTAGTACCATACTGTGCACAATATCTCAACGCTAAAGCGTAAATAATCCCCTTTACAGGGTTGTTCATCTCAGTTTTGATATTAGAGTCCGCACCAAAGGAAGTTTGGTTTGGATAAGCTCAATAAGTATTCTAGAATTTGAAACGTTCATCAACTATGGACTAGTCGAATCAATAAGGGTTCACTAGTCCTATAAGATTCAATAATAACATCGATATTCAATTTGAACAATAAATCTCAAGAGTATACAATAGAATAAGTATTATATAACTGAAATAATTCTTAAAGGAATAACAATATCTCATATGAAAATCTTAACTTGAATAAACAAGGATAAGAACTTGCTTGATATAAAAGTAAGGTTTGAGTTTAGGAAACTTGCAAAATATTAGACAAGTTTCAGGATAGAAAACTTGCCTCTTGAACAAGCTACAAATATAATTACCATTCACTTCCTCAACGTCCTACACATTACATTATGTATACGACGTGGATTAGTTTTCATAACTACCATGTTTAAGTGTTGAACTATTCACTTAAGTTCGACTTACAACTTGGTTTATAATATTACTCAATAGCTAACCACATAACATGAATGTAAACTCACAACATGCATATCACACATGTATAGCCCTTTAAACAATCATAATCATGTTTTACAATTACGATATGCAAGTTCGCACTTAGTTTGTTAACTTGAACCTTCACATTATCTTATACATGTCAATAACTTAATTTATTAATCATGAACTTTAAATCATATAATATTAATGTATGTAACTTAAAACAACATATTTTATTATCGAGAACACTACACTTGTGTGCGTGCATGTCCGAAACCCTCCGATTGCCTCCGAATACGTATCAGTCACAAAGATGGCCATCTTTGCCCATTGTAACGATTTTAAAATGAAAAACTTAAACAATGAAAGTTGTAGGTCTACTCGTTATCTTTCCGAATCATCTTGAATCGCCTTAATCGGAGTTCGTATGAAAAAGTTATGCTTATTTTACTACAGGAGGTCAAAATAGTCTCGAAAACCAAAAAAAAGGCTCCCGGACAGCCTTTATACCCGTTGGGGCGGGTCCTAATGCCCATGAACACCCGCTGGGGCGGGTCCCCCTGCTGGTGCACTCCCTGGTTCGCGATGAACACACAGAGTAGCCCAAATAAATCCAAATTAAACTAACGTAATGAATTATATGGCTACCCATAATGTAAAAACTCCACAGAAACATTATATAACATTTCTAGCACGATCTTAGCATTTTAAATCACGTATTTACACAATTCAAGGCATCTATTTTCACTGGTTTCAACATTTTGTAATGTTTTGAAGGAAAACAAGAAATTCAACGTTACGGATTCGTTATAACACCGAATCCGTTCGTTTAACTTCCATTTTATTCGTTTAAACGTACATAATTACATGCAAATATCAATTTAAGTTAAATAAACGTATAAGGCGTGTAAATTTTGTACGTAAGGGCCATATGGGCCATATGTACAATTTCTACACTCTGTAACTTTTGAAAATCCAATTATCAACAAAATTCCATGGTGTGATCACTGAAAGTTATGCATATATGGCATATAATATGTTATAAACATATATGAACACGCATATAGCCATATAATGAACAAATATCAATTTTCCCATTCACAGAGAATTTTTAAAACACGTAAATGGAAAAACTCTATAAATTTTGAAAACCCAATTAAGGCCTAATTACATGAATTCGATTATTTTAATTCATTCATACTAAATACAAAACATGTTATAATGATATAATAACACATATATAAGCATATAATCAAAAATTGCTAATTTTTTTCTCATACACAAGGAACTCGGAATATATGTTCATGAAGGAAACATTGTACGTAAAATAAAACTGGGACAAAGGAATTACCCCTTGCAAACTCTGTGAAGATGATATGGATTCTAGTTCCAATCTCTCAATTCTCTCTATGTATTTCTCTCTACGTTTCTCTCTGAAATGTGAATATCAATATAGAACTGATATGATATGTATATAAGGTATAATATAATATGTATATACGTAATATACGAAGTGGGTAGAGTGAGTGGTCAGTTGGTCCCTTAGTGGGTTAACTGGCTAACTCCCCCTAGGGTCCGTGTTTGGCTTGTCCCTTATTCCTCCTTTCCCATTAATTTAATTACTTCTTATTATATAGTTAATTAATGTCACACCCAATTTAATCAAATAATGTTATTTAAATCAATTAAATTAAATAGCATAAATTCACATTAAATCACATAGTCACATAATTAAAATTCTCATTCATTAATTATGCCAAATCATTAACTCTAATTAATTATTTAAATTAATTAGAATAATATTATGCTTATTAATTAATATATTAATCAAATAAGCTCAATTAAATACATACTTTGAATATAAAAATTCACCACATTAATTTAACTAATGTGACACATATAATAAAATTAATCTACCATAATTTCATCAAACAATTATTTAACTCAATAATTAAATCATCGAAAAATATTTATTTAATTCAATAAATATTCAAATTAAATTACAAAAATCTTGTTCGTCACAGAAACAATAAGAAGGTCTCCCTAAATCAAGACTCGTGTGAGGTGTACGCATCGTTTTTAACGCGATAGTCATGGAATTGTTTATTTTGCTGCTAATCAAATTAGAACGAAGTTATAGGACTCCTAATCACCTCTTTCTTTGACAATTTTAGAGAACCAATGAAACAATAAGAATGTCTTTTTAAACGAAAACTTTTGTAAGATGTACGCATCGTTTTAAACGCTATAGTGATGGAATTGCTACTTTTGATGATAATTTTTTTTTCGCTAAATTTGTTTGTGAATATATAAAAAAATAAAATAAAGGAACAGAAGCAAAGGGGCAAACCCCAAAAAACTTTAGAGTGATCATCATGGGACAACCCCCATGAGGAATAAACTAAAGAACAACGGACAACTCCAAATACCAACCATATAACAATACAAAAACAAAGGCAAATCCCAAGCCCAAAAAGAAGCCACATTCCAACCGCCTGGCAAAAAACCAAGCCAAACCTGGCATCCAAGCCACATTCCTTTTGATGATAATTTCAACTAGAACGAAGTAATAGGACTCATAATCACCTATATTTTGACAATTTTAGAGAACCAATGAAACAATAAGAAGGTCTCCCACCAAGTCCCTCTTGACTCAATGGTAAAACAACTACTTATAAGGCTTTGAGTCCAAGAGGTCTTGGGATCCATTCCTGCCCAAGGCAAGAATGTTAATATTTCAGCTTGAATTAGCAAAAAAAAAAAAAAAAAAGGTCTTCCTAAATTAAGACTTGTGTGAGATGTACGTATGGTTTTGAAAGCGATAGTCATGTGTTTCTCCATTTGACATAAATCAAACCAGAACGAAGAAATACAAATATTAATCACCTCTTTGTTTGTAAATTTGAAAAAACCAATGAAACAATATGAAGGTCTCCATAAATGAGGACTTGTGTGAGATCTACGCATCGTTTTGCACGCGATAGTGATGGGATTGCTACATTTTATGCTAATTTCAACAAGAACAAAGTAATAGGACTCATAATCACCTATATTTTGACAATTTGAGAGAACTAGTGAAACAATAAGGTCTCCCTAAATAAAGATTTTTGTGAGATGTACGGCTCGTTTTGAAGGCACTAGTGATAGGATTGCTCCTTTTGATGCTAATCAAACTAGAACGAAGTCACCCTTTCTTTGATAATTTGAGAGAACCAATGAAATAATAAGAAGGTCTCCTTAAATCAAGACTTGTGTGAGGTGTACGCATCGTTTTTAACGCGATAGTCATGGGATTGCTCATTTTGATACTAATTAAATTAGAACGAAATAATAGGACTCCTAATCACCTTTTTCTTTGATAATTTTAGAGAATCAATGAAACAATAAGGTCTTTTTAAATGAAGACTTGTGTGAGATGTAATGCAGCGTTTTGAACGTGATATTAATGGAATTGCTCCTTTTGATGCTAATTAGACTAAAACGAAGTTATAGGACTCCTAATCACCTCTTTCTTTGATAATTTTAGAGATCCAATGAAACAATAAAAAGGTTTTTCAAAATGAAGACTTGTGTGAAATGTACGTATGATTTTGAATGCGATAGTCATGGTTTTCTCCTTTTGACTCTAATCAAACTATAACGAAGTAATACAACTCTTAATCACCTCTTTCTTTGTAAATTTGAAACAACCAATGAAACAATATGAAGGTCTCCCAAAATGAGGACTTGTGTGAGATCTACGCATTGTTTTGGATGCCATAGTGATAGGATTGCTTCATTTTATGCTAATTTTGACTAGAACGAAGTAATAGAACTCATAATCACCTATATTCTGACAATTTGAGAAAACTAATTAAACATTAAGAAAGTCTTCCTAAATAAAGACTTGTGTGAGATGTGCGTATCGTTTTGAAGGCACTTGTGATAAGATTGCTCCTTTTGCTGCTAATCAAACTAGAACGAAGTCATAGGACTCATAATCACCTCTTTCTTTGATTATTTGAGAGAACCAATTAAAACAATAAGAAGGTCTCCCTAAATCAAGACTTGTGTGAGGTGTACACATTGTTTCTAATGCGATAGTCATGGGATTGCTCATTTTGATGCTAATCAAATTACAACGAAGTAATAGCACTCCTAATCACCTTTTTTTTTGACAATTTTAGAGAACCAATGAAACAATAAGTAGGCCTCCTTAAATTAAGACTTGTATACGCATCGTTTTGAAAGAGATAGTAATGGGATTGCTCCTTTTGATGCTAATCAAACTAGAACGAAGTTATAGGACTCCTAATCACCTCTTTCTTTGACAATTTTAGAAACTAATGAAACAATAAGAAGGTCCCCCTAACTGAAGCCTTGTGTGAGATGTCCGCATGGTTTTGAACGCGATAGTAATGAGTTTCTCCTTTTGATGCTAATCATACTAGAACGAAGTAATACAACTCTTAATCACCTCTTTCTTTGTAAATTTGAAACAACCAATGAAATAATATGAAGGTCTCCCTAAATAAAGACTTGTGTGAGATCTACGCATCGTTTTGGACGCGATAGCGATGGAATTGCTCTATTTGATGCTATTTTCAACTAGAACGAAGTAATAAGACTCATAGTCACCTATATTTTGACAATTTGAGAGAACTAATGAAACAATAAAAAAGGCTCCCTAAATGAAGACTTGTGTGAGACGTACTCATCGTTTTGAACGTGATAGTAATAGGATTGCTCCTTTTGATGCTAATCAAGCTAGAACGAATTTATAAGACTCATAATCACTTCTTTCTCTGACAATTTTAGAGAACCAATGAAACAATAAGAAGGTCTCCCAAAATGAAGACTTGTGTGAGATGTACGCATGGTTTTGAACGCGATAGCCATGGGTTTCTCCTTTTGACAATAATGAAACTAGAACGAAGTAATACAACTCTTAATCACCTCTTTCTTGGAAAATTTGAAACAACAAATGAAACAATATGAAGGTCCCCCTAAATGAGGACTTGTGTGAGATCTACGCATCGTTTTGAATGCGATAGTGATGAAATTGCTCCTTTTGATGCCAGTTTCAACTAGAACGAGGTAATAAGACTCATAATCACCTTTATTTTGACAATTTGAGAGAACTAATGAAACAGTAAAAAGATTTCCCTAAATGAAGACTTGTGTGAGATGTACGGATCATTTTGAAGGTACTAGTGATAGGATTGCGCTCTTTTGGATGCTAATCAAACTACAACGAAGTCATAGAACTCATAATCACCTCTTTTCTTGATAATTTGAAAGAACCAATGAAATAATAAGAAGCTCTCCCTAAATCAAGACTTATGTGAGGTGTACGCATCCTTTTTAACGCGATAGTCATGGGATTGCTCTTTTTGATGGTAATCAAATTAGAACGAAGTAATAGGACTCCTAATCACCTTTTTCTTTGACAATTTTAGAGAACCAATGAAACAATTAGAAGGTCTCCTTAACCACAGCAGTTGGCAGCAGCGTTAATGAACGACCTGGGGTGAGCTGTAAACCCGGACATCTTGGGATCGATCCCAGCTAACAACAATTGTGAGGCAGGGTTAAACCTGTCGCGTGAACACGGATAACTGGCGTAAGCCAGTGCGCAAGCCAAAACGGTTGAACCCGGCCCGGGTGATTTGTCTGACCCGCGGGTTGGGAAACACCATGTTAGCAAAAAAAGAAAAAAAAAGAAAAAGAAGGTCTCATAATCACCTCTTTTTTGACAATTTTAGAGAACCAATGAAATAATAAAAAGGTTTTCCGAAATGAAGACTTGTGTGAAATGTACGTATGATTTTGAACGCGATAGTCATGGGTTTCTCCTTTTGATGCTAATCAAACTAGAACG
The DNA here is from genome assembly GCA_020205555.1 of Panax stipuleanatus. NCBI lineage: Eukaryota > Viridiplantae > Streptophyta > Magnoliopsida > Apiales > Araliaceae > Panax > Panax stipuleanatus. Next base: position 18,199,098 of record CM035124.1, read on the forward strand.
AAGTAATACAACACTTAATCACCTCTTTCTTGGTGAATTTGAAACAACAAATGAAATAATATGAAGGTCTCCCTAAATGAGGACTTGTGTGAGATCTACGCATCGTTTTGAATGCGATAGTGATGGAATTGCTCCTTTTGATGCCAATTTCAACTAGAACGTGGTAATAAGACTCATAATCACCTTTATTTTGACAATTTGAGAGAACTAATAAAACTGTAAAAAGGTTTTCCTAAATGAAGACATGTGTGAGATGTACGGATCATTTTGAAGGTACTAGTGATAGGATTGTGCTATTTTTGATGCTAATCAAACTAGAACGAAGTCATAGAACTCATAATCACCTCTTTCTTTCATAATTTGAAAGAACCAATGAAACAATAAGAAGGTCTCCCTAAATCAAGACTTGTGTGAGGTGTACGCGTCCTTTTTAATGCGATAGTCATGGGATTGCTCATTTTGATGCTAATCAAATTAGAACGAAGTAATAGGACTCCTAATCACTTTTTTCTTTGACAATTTTAGAAAACCAATGAAACAATTAGAAGGTCTCCTTAACCACAGAAGTCGGCGCAGCGGTAAGGAACGACCTGGGGTAAGCTGTAAACCCGGACATCATGGGATCGATCCCCGCTAACAACAATTGTGAGGCAGGGTAAAACCTTTTGCGTGAATACGGACACCTGGCATAAGCCAGTGCGCAAGCTAAAACGGTTGTGTCTGGCCCGGGTGATTAGTTCGACCCGCGGGTTGGGAAACACCATGTTAGCAAAAAAAGAAAAAAGAAAGAAAAAGAAGGTCTCCTTAAATGAAGACTTTTGTGAGATGTACGCATCATTTTGAACGTGATATTAATGGAATTTCTCCTTTTGATGCTAATCAAACAGAACGAAGTTATAGGACACAAAATCACCTCTTTCTTTGACAATTTCAGAGAACCAATGAAACATTAAAAAGGTTTTCAGAAATGAAGACTTGTGTGAAATGTACGTATGATTTTGAACGCGATAGTCATGGGTTTCTCCTTTTGACACTAATCAAACTAGAACGAAGTAATACAACTCGTAATCACCTCTTTCTTGGTAAATTTGAAACAACAAATGAAACAATATGAAGGTCTCCCAAAATGAGGACTTGTGTGAGATCTACGCATCGTTTTGGACGCCATAGTGATGGGATTGCTTCATTTTATGCTAATTTTGACTAGAACGAAGTAATAGGACTCATAATCATATTTTGACAATTTGAGAAAACTAATTAAACATTAAGAAAGGCTTCCTAAATAAAGACTTGTGTGAGATGTACAGATCGTTTTGAAGGCACTTGTGATAAGATTGCTCCTTTTGCTGCTAATCAAATTAGAACGAAGTCATAGGACTCATAATCACCTCTTTCTTTGATTATTTGAGAGAACCAATGAAACAATAAGAAGGTCTCCCTAAATCAAGACTTGTGTGAGGTGTACACATTGTTTTTAATGCGATAGTCATGGGATTGCTCATTTTGGTGCTAATCAAATTAGAACGAAATAATAGCACTTCTAATCAACTTTTTTTGACAATTTTAGAAAACCAATGAAACAATAAGTAGGCCTCCATAAATTAAGACTTGTATACGCATCGTTTTGAGCGAGATAGTAATGGGATTGCTCCTTTTGATGCTAATCAAGCTAGAACGAAGTTATAGGACTCATAATCACTTCATTTCTCTGACAATTTTAGAGAACCAATGAAACAATAAGAAGGTCTCCCTAAATGAAGACTTGTGTGAGATGTACGCATGGTTTTGAACGCGATAGTCATGGGTTTCTCCTTTTGACAATAATCAAACTAGAACGAAGTAATACAACTCTTAATCACCTCTTTCTTGGTAAATTTGAAACAACAAATAAAACAATATGAAGGTCCCCCTAAATGAGGACTTGTGTGAGATCTACGCATCGTTTTGAATGCGATAGTGATGGAATTGCTCCTTTTTATGCCAATTTCTACTAGAACGAGGTAATAAGACTCATAATCACCTATATTTTGACAATTTGAGAGAACTAATGAAACAGTAAAAAGGTTTCCCTAAATAAAGACTTGTGTGAGATGTACGGATCATTTTGAAGGTACTAGTGATAGGATTACGCTTTTTTGGATGCTAATCAAACTACAACAAAGTCATAGAACTCATATTCACCTCTTTTCTTGATAATTTGAAAGAACCAATGAAACAATAAGAAGCTCTCCCTAAATCAAGACTTATGTGAGGTGTACGCCACCTTTTTAACACGATAGTCATGGGATTGCTCATTTTGATGCTAATCATATTAGAACGAAGTAATAGGACTCCTAATCACCTTTTTCTTTGACAATTTTAGAGAACCAATGAAACAATTAGAAGGTCTCCTTAACCACAGCAGTTGGCGCAGCGTTAAGGAACGACCTGGGGTGAGCTGTAAACCCGGACATCTTGGGATCGATCCCCGCTAACAACAATTGTGAGGCAAGGTTAAACCTGTCGCGTGAACACGGACAACTGGCGTAAGCCAGTGCGCAAGCCAAAACGGTTGAACCCGGCCCGGGAGATTAGTCTGACCCGCGGGTTGGGAAACACCATGTTAGCAAAAAAACCAAAAAAAGTAAAAGAAGGTCTCATAATCACCTCTTTTTTTGACAATTTCAGAAAACCAATGAAACAATAAAATGGTTTTCCGAAATAAAGACTTGTGTGAAATGTACGTATGATTTTGAACGCGATAGTCACGGGTTTCTCCTTTTGACGCTAATCAAACTAGAACGAAGTAATAAAACACTTAATCACCTCTATCTTGGTAAATTTGAAACAATAAATGAAAAAATATGAAGGTCTCCCTAAATGAGGACTTGTGTAAGATCTACGCACCGTTTTGAATGCGATAGTGATGGAATTGCTCCTTTTGATGCCAATTTCAACTAGAACGAGGTAATAAGACTTATAATCACCTATATTTTGACAATTTGAGAGAACTAATAAAACTCTAAAAAGGTTTCCCTAAATGAAGACTTGTATGAGATGTACGGATCATTTTGAAGGTACTAGTGATAGGATTGTGCTATTTTTGATGCTAATCAAACTAGAACGAAGTCATAGAACTCATAATCACCTCTTTCTTTGATAATTTGAAAGAACCAATGAAATAATAAGAAGGTCTCCCTAAATCAAGACTTGTGTGAGGTGTACGCGTCCTTTTTAACGCGATAGTCATGGGATTGCTCATTTTGATGCTAATCAAATTAGAACGAAGTAATAGGACTCCTAATCACGTCTTTCTTTGACAATTTTAGAGAACCAATGAAACAATTAGAAGGTCTCCTTAACCACGGCAGTCGGCTGCAGCGGTAAAGAACGACCTGGGGTAATCTGTAAACCCGGACATCTTGGGATCGATCCCCGCTAACAACAATTGTGAGGCCGGGTTAAACCTTTCGCGTGAACACGGATAGCTGGCGTAAGCCAGTGCGCAATCTAAAACGATTGTGTCTGGCCCGGGTGATTAGTTCGACCCGCGGGTTGGGAAACACCATGTTAGCAAAAAAAGAAAAAAAAAGAAAAAGAAGGTCTCCTTAAATGAATAATTTTTTGAGATGTACGCATCGTTTTGAACGTGATATTAATGGAATTTCTCCTTTTGATGCTAATCAAATAGAACGAAGTTATAGGACACAAAATCACCTCTTTCTTTGACAATTTCAGAGAACCAATGAAACTATAAAAATGTTTTTTGAAATGAAGACTTGTTTGAAATGTACGTATGATTTTGAACGCGATAGACATGGGTTTCTCCTTTTGACGCTAATCAAACTAGAACGAAGTAATACAACCCGTAATCACCTCTTTCTTGGTAAATTTGAAACAACAAATGAAACAATATGAAGGTTTCCCTAAATGAGGACTTGTGTGAGATGTACGCATCGTTTTGGACGCGATAGTGATGGAATTGCTTCATTTTATGCTAATTTTGACTAGAACGAAGTAATAGGACTCATAATCACCTATATTTTGATAATTTGAGAAAACTAATTAAACATTAAAAATGGCTTCCTAAATAAAGACTTGTGTGAGATGTAAGGATCGTTTTGAAGGCACTTGTGATAAGATTGCTCCTTTTGCTGCTAATCAAACTAGAACGAAGTCATAAGACTCATAATCACCTCTTTCTTTGATTATTTGAGAGAATCAAAACAATTAGAATGTCTCCTTAACCACGGCAGTCGGCGCAGCGGTAAAGAACGACCTGGGGTAATCTGTAAACCCGGACATCTTGGGATCGATCCCCGCTAACAACAATTGTGAGGTAGGGTTAAACCTTTCGCATGAATACGGACAGCTGGCGTAAGCTAGTGCGCAAGCTAAAACGGTTGTGTTTGGCCCGGGTGATTAGTTCGACCAGCGGGTTGGGAAACACCTATGTTAGCAAAAAAAGAAAAAAAAGAAAAAGAAGGTCTCCTTAAATGAAGACTTTTGTGAGATGTACACATCGTTTTGAACGTGATATTAGTGGAATTTCTCCTTTTGATGCTAATCAAATAGAACGAAGTTATAGGACACAAAATCACCTCTTTCTTTGACAATTTCAGAGAACCAATGAAACAATAAAAAGGTTTTCCGAAATGAAGACTTGTTTGAAATGTACGTATGATTTTGAACGCGATAGTCATGGGTTTCTCCTTTTGACGCTAATCAAACTAGAACGAAGTAATACAACTCGTAATCACCTCTTTCTTGGTAAATTTGAAACAACAAATGAAACAATATGAAGGTCTCCCAAAATGAGGACTTGTGTGAGATCTACGCATCGTTTTGGACGCGATAGTGATGGAATTGCTTCATTTTATGCTAATTTTGACTAGAACGAAGTAATAGGACTCATAATCACCTATATTTTGATAACTTGAGAAAACTAATTAAACATTAAGAAAGGCTTCCTAAATAAAGACTTGTGTGATATGTATAGATTGTTTTGAAGGCACTTGTGATAAGATTGCTCCTTTTGCTACTAATCAAACTAGAACGAAGTCATAGGACTCATAATCACCTGTTTCTTTGATTATTTGAGAGAACCAATGAAACAATAAGGTCTCCCTAAATCAAGACTTGTGTGAGGTGTACACATCGTTTTTAACGCGATAGTCATGGGATTGCTCATTTTGATGCTAATCAAATTAGAACGAAGTAATAGCACTCCTAATCAACTTTTTTTTGACAATTTTAGAGAACCAATGAAACAATTAGAAGGTCTCCTTAACCACAGCAGTTGGCGCAGCGGTAAGGAAAGACCTGGGCTGAGCTGTAAACCCGAACATCTTGATCCTAGCTAAAAACAATTGTGAGTGTGACACCCCCAAATCCGGGTACTTCAATTTCCACGGGACTTGGTGTTCACTGTACAAATATCATCTATCTATCTACCCATAGTAAATGCAAACCATGAAATAAATAGAAATAATCCTCCCCTTATGGGGTTGTTCATCTCAGTTTTGACATCAGAGTCCGCACCAAAGGAAGTTTGGTTTGGATAAGCTCAATAAGTATTTTGGAATTTAGAACGTTCATCAACTATGGACTAGTCGAATCAATAAGGGTTCACTAGTCCTATAAGGTTCAACAATAACATCGATATTCAACTTGAATAATAAATCTCAAGAGTATACAATCGAATAAGTATTGTATCACTGAATCATGCTTTTAAAAGAGTTACAATATGTAATATGAATTTCGAACTTGAACAATTAAAAACACGAGCTTACTCGATATAGAAACACAAGTCTAAGGCTTAATAAATGAATAAATTAGAATTTAGGGAACTTGCTAAATCAATAAGTTAGGGATAGGATACTTGCCTCTTGCACAAGCTACAATTATAATTCACGTTCTTTATTAAACCCTACACATCAATACGTTCACAATACAAATTAATCAATAACTCGATATACGTATCGAATCACACACATCGGTCTTGAGCACGTTATTGGACTATACAATTAACGATTCAAGTCATGTAATTAACTTATTAATTACTCACGTAATATAAGTTATTAACCTCTTATTATATGTTTAATCATGTCTTTATGTTCATTACATTAGGTTTTAAACCACCTCTTAGAACACACGAACACTTAGCAAAAAAAAAAAAATTTCAAATTTCTGCAAGGGGCGCGGCCGCGCGCCAGTTACCCTTGGGACCAGCGCGGTCGCGCGGCAACGCAGACCCAGATTTCCAGTTCGCGAATGACACACAGAGCAACCCAAATAAATCCAAATTAAACTAACGTAATGAATTTAAGGCTACCCATAAGATATAGAATTTACAGAAACATCATACCATGTTCTAAGCATGCTTTTAACACTTTAAATCACGGAATTACACAAATCACAACATTTAATTTCACTATTTTCAACATTTTATAAAGTTTTGAAAGAAAACAAGAATTCAACGTTACGGATTCGTTATAACACCGAATCCATTCGTTTAACTTCTATTTTGTTCGTTTAAATGTACACAATCACATTCAAGTGTTAATTTAAGTTAAATAAACGCATAAGGTGTGTAAATTTTGTACGTAAGGGCCATATGGGCCATATGTACAATTTTTACACTCTGTAACTTTTGAAAAATCAAATTAAGCATAACTACATGGATTTAATCGCACTAAATCATGCATACATGATATACAACATGTTATGATCATACAATAACACATATAAAATCATATCATACATTAATTATCAAATTAGTTATTCACAGAGAATCTAACATACGTTAATGGAAAACTTTAAGAACTTGAATTTAAAAACTTAGGAGAAGGAATTACCCTTGCTAGTTTGTGAAGATGATTCAAGGATGATGATATAAACTTTTCAAATTCTTCTTCTTCAATCTTTCTCTCAAAATTCTCTCTGATTCTTTAAGTTTTATTTCCTCTGATATGAATATATAAATTGATATAGTATATATGTATCTAAGTATAATACGTATAATATATAATGGGTGAGGGTTGTCAGTTGGTCCCTTAGTGGGTTAACTGACCAACTCCCCTTAAGGCCTTGTTTGGCTAGCTTAAGGAATCCCTTCTCATTTATTTTAATTAATTTATATCAATATAGTAATTAATGTCACACCCAATTAAATCAACTATGCTATTTAAATCAATTAAATAAAATAGCATAAATCTACATTAAATCACATAGTCACATAATTAAAATTCTTATTTATTAATTATGTCTAATCATAAATCTCTAATTAATTAATAAATTAATTAGAATAACATTATGCTTATTAATTAATATATTAATCAAATAAGCTCAATTAAATACATACTTTGAATATAAAAAT